>JAVQJX010215490.1:0-16299 GCA_036025115.1 Ambassis agassizii
CCCCCCCCCCCCCCCCCCCCCCCCCCCCACGAGGGGTGCATAAGGAAGAAAAGCATGGATGAAGAGCAAAAGAAGAAGAGAATAGAGGGGTGGACGATTAATCTTTACCAAAACAGTGCCTTCCCTTCCCCCAACCCATGCACCTTATTGTTAACAAATAAGAGAGTGCTCTGTCCTAATCAAAGACCTCCAGCAGTCAGTGCTGAGCAGCCTGTTAGTTTCCGAGAGGACAAACAGCACATGAAAATGGCCACAGATGTATGTTGGTTAATCCTCCTCTATTCACTTCACAGGGACAAGTTTATTGGCCCCGACCAAAGTGCCTAGGGCCTCAGTTTAGTGGGGCCCTTTGCACTAAATGACCAAGCAGGAGGGGATTCTTTGGCTGACAAGTTTAGATCTGAAAGTTTCTGGTCTGTTACATCAGGTGTTGGTATGTAAGCACACCTTTATCCAAAAACGAAAAAAGAGTGGAGACAATCATAAATAAGTTTTGCTTTAGAAAAGAAGTTTCACACTCTGAATTTAAGAGGCTGTGTGCTGATATACAGCTTCTCGCTAAATCAATTCAAGCGAAAAAAACGCATGCAAAGTCGTAAAGATGTGTTCTCACCGTGAGATAGCAGCCGTGGGCCCCCCGGATCCGCATTAACGAGATGCTGAGGTCTCTTCTGCTTCCGGCGTGACATGATTCACGGCGAGTCAGACAGAGAGGGGGGCATCAGTCGGTTGAATGGCACCAGGCACTTTTTTTTTTTTTTGCGCACTTGGACGAGCTCCGGAAAGCATCCAAAAGTTCAAACGTCGTGCAATTCCAGCAAGCTTTTAGCTTAAAAAAAACTGAATAAAACTAAAAATATATGGAAGAAAAAGTTAAAGATGTTTGAAATTCCGCCCGGCTGCACCGTGTCATATGAAGCTGCCGTGTGTGTGGCTGTTTCCTAAAGTCTCTTCTCCCCCCCCCAAAAAAAACTTGTCCAATTTGCGCCCCTCCTCTCCCACTGCTGCCCCGCTGCATGCACACATACAGAGAACACACACACACATAGGCTGCACACACACACACACAGAACCACTCCTTGTTCTATGATATTTGCATTTCAATGGCGTGTAACACACAGCCTTCCCTGCTTCTCTCTTTTCTCTTTCTCCCCCAGCTTTATTTTTCTTTACGCAGCTATAAACCTCCAATAAGAACATGACAATGGCCGCTGGATGTCTAAAAAACAAATTAAAATGGGCGTAAGATCTGTCTTTTTTTGTTAAAGATAAATGTTTTAATCATTGCAATAAGAGGAAAGAATAATCCTGTGTGGAATTAGGACGCAGCAAACACGCGTAAAATAAATCTAACAGGTGATTTATCAAACAGGTGATAGGCCCCATTATATGCACCCAGGTAATAAATAATAATTTCTTAACAATTGACTGGCAGGTGGTTTCAATCAGCAAAAGTCAAAAACGTGTCTCCACACTGTTGTTGTTATTGTGCGCCATGACGCGCGATGTTCCTACCCTTTGATTTCCATATAGGGCCAATTATCCACAGCAGTGCAGTGAGCTACCGTGAGGCCACACATCCATTCCACATGCATGCATGTAATTCGTGTGTTATCACAGAGCACATAATACCCTACTCTCCTCACCCACCCCACCAGAAAAAAAAAGCATCTTACACTGGAGCTCTATTTAAAAGGCAGAGAATAGATGGGAATCTTTGACAATGGCGTGCTGGACACAGTTGAGTGAGCATCTCCCCTCTCCTACTATGAACCCCCGGATCCACTGCTGCACAGCACAATGCCCCTCTTTCACCCCCCGCCTTTACTCCTGTACCACGTGGAGAAATGGATAAAAGCAAGAGAGAGAGAAAAAAGTGGGAGGAGGAGGTGGTGGTGATGGAGGAGAAGGGGGTGCTGTATTTAAGTAGGTGTCTCACTTTATACACATAATCCAGCCATATCCACTCAGGCTGGGCGACAAAATTGTGCTCTGTTATATGATTTTAAAGCTAACAGCTGCCGCTCAGAGGGTTATAGTTTTTGATCACAGCGCTTGACTTGACAGCTTTTATCACCTGTGGATACAGAAAATGGTTTCCTACATATTAAGTGCTGTTTGAGTAACTCATTTTAAGCACCCTGGATTATTTCTCCATTGTCTGTGAAAGTGGCATTCAAAGACAATGGAGATTCACATTCACACATAAAATTACTACCTCCAGGAGTCACTCTCACGGTGAAAACCAGTTCATTTTCCTTCACCTTTTGGCATGTAATAACAATAAAATTAATTAATTAAAAAAACAGAAGATAATATTTAAAAGTGTTTTCAACATTATTTGCTGAAAAGAGTTGCAATATTGTAAGTTTATATACTGTGATATTTAAAAAAAAACTTGGGTATATGTAAACAAACGTAAAATATATTTAAAAAAATGCATGTTGGGTGTATATGAAAATATTCTAATTTTACCGAGCTGGCCGTGAACATCTCTCAACTTTGTCAATCAGCCAATCAGATCACAGCATTTATTAACGTCGCCACCCGTTGCTCCCAGCAGAGGGACTAACCGGTAAGTTTCCTCAATTTCTAGCAAAAACAACTTTTATACAATACATACTATACAATACCAATGACATGGAGCTATTTGTTTGTGTACAGAACAAAAAAATATGTAATGTTAAAACTCAACTTTTAAAAAAATTTACATTTCAGGAAAACGAGAGCTGTCATCGCGGTTAAGCTAACTTTGTTGCTAGCTAACCAGTGTTAGCATCTACAACAAGGAAGCGTTTTTTGTATTTCCTCTAAATGAAGTCATAGCTTGGGTATTGAACTTTTATTTCTTTTACTCTGAAATAGATTAGGAGTCTATGAAAAAATATGTCCACTTGTACAGAAGTCATTATTATGAAGTTTGAGTAGACATAAACAACATAGAATTTACAGAAAACACAAATTAAACGGATTTGTAGGATTGATATGTGGCTGCATCTCATAATTTTGAGATTATAAAGAAGTCTAGTTAGCTATATGTTCAGGTAAAAACATGTTCCTAAATGCAGAGAGTAAATATGACATGTTGTGTTGAGAAGTACAAATAAACAGTTTACATTTTCCCCACTTCTTTACACTGTTTGCTGGTATTTGTCATCATGTTTCTACAGTTATGGCCATGACCCTCTGTGACGACACCCTCCTGTGTAATTTCCCCAAGTGTCGGACCAAGTTGAGTGGCTTCGCCTGGGTCACAGCTTGCTCACATGTTTTCTGTGACCAGCATGGATCCGGTGAGTTCAGCCGCTCCCCGGCCATCTGCCCGGCCTGCTCATCTGCACTGTCAGGCAAGCTGGACATCGTGAGGACAGAGCTGTCGCCATCTGAAGAGTACAAAGCCATGGTGCTGGCAGGTCTACGACCAGACATTGTTCTGGACATCAGTGCCCGTGCTCTGGCTTTCTGGAGCTATCAGGTCAAATATATGTCTGTCTTAATATGAACCCAGTGTGCAAACATTTATTGTGTTTTTATGTCAAATAAATTGTCACACTCCGTGTTGATAGGTTCATCAGGAGCGTATGTATCAAGAGTACAGTCTGTCACGGGCTGACGCACAGCTGAAGCAGATGGAGAAGATGTTGACCCAGCAGAACCAGAGCAGAGAACTGGAGCTCAATTCTATGAGAGGGGAAATTGCCTCCCTAAAGAAAGTAAAGTGCTGGGTCATCACGCTATGTGACAAATGAAAAACATGGTCTCAGGCTTCGTTCTGACCATCAAAATAAACCGTCTGTTCCAGGTGATGGAGGAGTATAAGAGGAAGTACAGCGAGGTGTCTGAGAGGCTGATGGAGAGGAACAGACAGTATCAGAAACTGCAGGGCCTGTATGACTCTCTGAGGCTACGCAACATGGTGGTGGGTGTCGGAGAAAGAGACGCACTGCCTCAACATGGGCATCAGGACTTCAACACTGGTAATAACATCATACTGTCCTTCAATTATGCTTAAACATTGTGCCACAAATTATATACTTTGACCAAATTTTATGATATTGTATATTATATCAAGTGAAAATTAGTCACATAAACGACAAATCTGATTAGCTTACACACAATCATTATCCACAATGATTCATTGGAAGAGGACGGAAGCATAGTGAGAATAATGTTAAATAACACAAAGGACACAGCTGTAGGCATCAACAAAAAGAGCCAGTCATCGAGATAGAACAGCAGGAGTAATGAGGTGACTGTTTGTGTCAGGGAATTTTAGTCTGAATAACAATGAAAGACATCCGTCAAATCCTCCTGTGTGTGTGTGTGTGTGTGTGTGTGTTTGTCACCCAGTGGCTCGGCAGGAGACTCCTCAGAGAAGCCCTCAGTTCCTCTCTATTGGACCTGATGGAGACAGTCGATTCTTTTCTTGCCTGGAGGCAGATGCACCCAAGACCTTTTTCCAGTTCAACTCTCCCGATAAAAGCCGGCACTTTATTAGTAAGCACTGAGATCAAAGGGTTTCTTTAACAGTCCTGTTATGTTGTATTAGTTTTGTATTGTATTGAAGTGGATAGGGTGTGTATTAATTCCTGTCTCAGAACATTTACACTTAAAAAAAACAGATAAGTCTTTGTTAGGTTGCCCAGTAGTTTATGCTTTGTTCTGTGGTGTTGCACAAAGCAGGAGTCAAACCTGAGCTGTTGATTGGTTCTTTATTGGAAGGTGTGATGACTTTGTCACCGCATAGTAAACAACCAAAGCAGCTGGTTAACTGTCTAACCACGTACAACAAGAGTGTGTTTTGGAGCAGAGTTTTGATGAGAAACAATCTAGTGAAAACTACGGCCTCCAGCATTTTCATTTCAATGAAAAGACATAATAGAGTACTACAGGTAGAAATAAATAAATCAATCGTGGCAGAATTTGGTTTTTGTCAATTTCAGATTGTTTTGTGTGTGCCAACTTGTGGTCTAAGAATGGCTCTTTTAAGACACCATGCACATAATACATTAATGGTAAAAGAGCATTTTTTTCAACGTAAACTGAACTCACAGAATTTGTTCAATTAAAAAATAACCTCATGTCCAATCCCAACAACAAAAGAGTAGAAAAAATGTCTTATAAATATAAACAGAAATAACGGACTAACCTCTATGTACAAAACAACACAAAAGACGGGCACATTGCCTTTTTCTTAGTTGTGGTCCTCTCTCTTCACTCGCTTTGAGCCTTGTAGCTGACATAGGCAGCACTCTGACTTTGGCTGTTTTGCTTCTTGCCGTTGACGATGAGCAGCAGAGGAGAAAGCACTCGTATACTTCTGAAGTCAAAAGACTGTTGAACAGAGGACACAAAAAGTCAGACACTCTGATACTGTTGCTGTGTAAATTCTAAGTGAAGACACTTGCCTTATCTTTATGCGTTATACTGTGTCGTTTGAGTTGAGGTTCAGGAATGACCACAGAATCACCTATCAGGACGCCCCAACTGTTAGCTGTGTTGTACACCATCACAACTATACAAGTCTCCTCGCTGTCCACCATTCCAAATGTACTGAGGAGAAAGAGCATGCAAAGTTAGCGTCATCATTTCTCCTTGCATGTGGATAATAATGCCTCAGCTACACTTACAAGGCAGTGCGACCATCAGAGGCCAGGCTGAAAACCACCTTTCCCAGCGCAGCCACCCCAGCGTTGTGGCCTTGTGTGAGGGAGGAAATAGTTCGGGGCTCCAGGCTGGCAATGCGGCCGGTTGGGGAGCGAAACTGAGGAGACGAGCAAGGACCCAAAGCTGACGTGTTGAGGTTTGCGAGCATCGTCCGTAACTGTCGAGCTTTCACCTTTCCCTTAAAACAGAGGGTCTGAAGGTTAGGGGAGGAACAGGACATAGCGCTGCTCTTTGCTGCCACCTAGTGGTGAAAAAAACTAATCTGATGTTTTATTTATGAAAATGTAAGCAAATGAGGCATTTTGTAACACCTGTTACCTTGTTCTGTATAAGTTGTGTGACTTTGTCCAGATACTCCAGCAGCTGTGTCTCCCTCTCTTGCGGCTCTGCCCAGCCTGGATCAAGTGCTGCAGCCCGACTGTAGCCGCCGAGTGCAGACATGAACATCTCCTCAAACTGGAACAGAGTGGCTCTGTTGAAATGCAGCTCCGGGTAACAAGAGGCAGCTCTGTCCACATTTTCCTGCGGAGGGGTGACATGGCAAATTCAGAGAAATGCACATATTGGGGTTTTTTTACTATGCAAATATGCTGTGTGTGTACTCACAGACTGTGCATAGGCACTTAGTGCTTGTTGAGAGAACTGTGGATTCTGTCCACATGTGAAGAAGAGGGATAAGTAAGCATTTCCAAGAATATCTGTAAAAACAAAAGAATTCTCACAAAGAGCAAAATGAGAGCTTCCCTACTGCCTATAATGTTCTTTTCTCTACTCACACCACGACATCCCGTCCGTAACATCCAGCTGGACAGCCTGCCGAGCCATATCCACACTCTCTAGCACCTGCTTTCCATGTATGGTGCTGTCTGCTGCGGGAAGCTGCCTCAGCACCATAGACAGATTACGCAGTGATACTTTGTTCTTGCTCTGCAAAAGTGAAAGATAAAATTAGTTAATGAGTGAAGGCAAGCATGGAAATACAGAGATTGTATAGAAATATGTGGTTGCTCCCTGTCTTCCTACCTGCTGCAAGGCACCAGTGAAGCAGTTATTGGCACCGACCAGGTCTCCTTTTTTCCAGTACTGCTCCCCTAGTATGTTCCAGCCCTCAACCAGGCTGGGCTCGAGCTTCACAGCACGGGAAAGGCACTCTTCTGCTACAGCACTGAAGTCCGGCACTACATTTAGACATCTGCCCTTCAGCAGCAGAAACTCTGCCTTGTATTTAAAGGACTCTGTTGAAAGTGATACACAGGAAAAAAAAAAAAAAAACATGGGATACGTGTGTTACAAATACAATATAAAAATCCTGTGGGTTATTCAGTACAACACAACACTCACCTTCTTTCTCCTGCAGCTTCTTCAGTGTTTGTTCCATCTCCTGTGCTACATCGCTTTGTTTTCTTCCAGCTTCCTCCACAGTGTGAGTCACAAAATAACTATCTCGGAAATTATATAGTTCATCCACCATTCCCTGCGTGGAAAATGAGGTCATATTTTAGCCATATTTGCATCATCTACAATAGATGCGCTACTACTATCAGTGTCAGTTTTTTGTGCATTGGGCACAAAGACATAATTATAGCAATACCACTAAACCACCTGACACCGTACGAATTACAAAAGCTGCACAATGAGAACAGGTCTGTTAGCATGACAGCTGCAGTAGTTGTTATAGCAACGACTCGTTTTGTTGACTTCCTGCAAGAAACGTGAAAATAACCTGAAAGAGAATCAACAAAATACAAAGTCTAGACCATGGGTATAAATGAATAACCGTGTGGTGCTGTTTTAGTGATTTACCTTCATAATTTCCAGTTCGTTTGTTTCTTTGACAGGTTCGCTGCTCTTGTCCTCCGCCATCTTTGTTAGCTTAAAGCAGCTCGGTAGCGACAAGAGAAACCGACTAAGTGGCGCAAAGAGCAGTTAGTTATGAAATGTTGAATACAAGAAGACTTTATACAGGCAGAAAACAGCCATCCCTTTCAAGACGCATCACGCTGTCAAGTTTTGGCACAGAGGAAACCGGATTTCTGTTTCGTTGATGCCGGACGTTGGAGTTGTCCGCTCACAAAACGAATCCGGGTTTGAAAAATACTAAAGGGTTTGTTACATTGATAAATACAACTTTAGGACGCGCCTGTTGTTATCGGAGCATTATTCAATCACTTATTATTATATGTGGTGGTTTATTTATCATTCCATAAACAATCGTTAACAGTTTCAGAAAGCAGGAACGATTAATTCTCTAGTAAAGATGCTGATCGGACACTTTTACGTCACGTACAATACATACTTCGCTCCAGAAAGGACGGACTGTGCAGCAACTTTTGTATAGACGCTGTTGTGTAAGACTGTTATCGGCGTTTGCTGCACTGGTGGATCTAACACGTCATGTCGGACACTTGGAGCAACATTCAGGCCCACAAGAAGCAGCTGGACTCGCTGCGGGAGAGGCTGCAGCGGCGGCGGAAAGACCCGGCGCAGCTTTCTGCGGGTACGTCCAGGCCGTGGGCAGAAGCTGAATACATATGAACGAATCACATTGTCCGAGTTTTATAGCGTGTTTTTTCTGAAGTATATTAAAATGTGCTGTCACTCAGAGTGTATCGACAATGGCTGTCTAGACCCTAGATAAACATTTAGTACACATAGCATTTGTATTGTTAAAAAAAACCCCACTAACAATAATAACGTGATATGATGTCCAAATAGTCAACATAAAGGATTTTAAGTTACGTTTTATTTAATAGGGACAATGTAACCACTCTAATAGGGGTTATTTTTGGTGAGAAATATCTTCCATGATATTTGACCTTAAAGTCTGACCCTAAATCTGAGACCTTATGGAAACATCTGTTGTTCCCTCAGATGGTGGAGCCAGCACGGATGGTTCCACAGCCAGGAGTGACAGTCCTGCTCCGTCTGCTCCATCCGTCTCTCAGGAAGAGACAGAAAAACCGCCAGACCCCGAACTGGAGAAGAGACTGCTGGGATACCTCTCAGATCTGAGCCTTTCAATGCCAATAGATTCTCTTACCATCACAAATGATCTCAACAGTGTGAGTCTCTGTCCTAACATATACAATATGACCTCTGAGCAAGCTGTTTGTGATTGACTGATGTGTATTTCTCACAGTCTGACACAGCTGTCAGTCATGGGTGCATCCAGAGTCTGCTGCTCAAATTCTCCGCTCAGGAGCTCATTGAGGTTCGGCAGCCCACTTCAGCTTCCTCTTCTGCAGCGTCCTCCTCCACAGTTGTCGTAGCTGTTGACCATACAAAGCTTTGGGCCATGATTGGGTCTACTGCAGGAGCTCAACGGACCGGAGTCAAAAGGAAAGCGGACGACCAAACCCACAGCAAGAGAGCTGCAGGCTTCTCACCCTCACTTCAGAGCTCAGCCTCTCCCCCACATTCATCCACCACCTCGCTGACACCGGCTTGCTCCTCACAGCTGGCTGGACCTTCAGCATCCGGGAGTGGAGCTGACAAGAAGGGCAGGAGCAGTAAAAGCCAGTCGTCTCATGTGGACATGGAGATCGAAAGTCTCCTGAATCAGCAGTCCACCAAGGAGCAGCAGAGCAAGAAGGTAAGGCACGATTATTATTTTTAATCACTCAATACTGATGCAGGTTAGTTTGTTGATGTTACTTATTTTTTAGGTGAGCAGAGAAATCCTGGAGCTGCTGAACACCAGCACAGCAAAGGAGCAGTCTATAGTGGAGAAGTTCCGGTCTCGCGGTCGGGCTCAGGTCCAGGAGTTCTGTGATCACGGGACCAAAGAGGAGTGTGTCCGCTCAGGAGACACACCACAGCCGTGCACAAAGCTGCACTTCCGGTCAGTGAAATCATCATCATCCTCTATTTATGACAATAAAATCCTGAACAAACAGATAACAGGATATCGGTAAACAAAGACACAAAGAAACAAACTGGGGATTGTATTTGAGTTGAAGCATAACAATAACGACTAACTTTAAAAGTTTGGCCAGAAGGTGGCACTGTGTCCTCCATAAAATACCAAACTGATGTCAGACTCCACAGTTATGACAGTTTTCTGTTAAAATACTGACCTGGTGTACATGATGTGGAAAAACTGAGTGTAAAAAAAATCCCCTATTTTTAGATATGGGTTTTGTGTCAATCAAATGGGTGTTAATGCTGAAAACCGTGTTTAAAGTGGACAGACTCTGTCACTGATCATACAGCATGCGGTGTGATACCTATCACGTGCAGATTCTTTTCTTTAGACTCAGGTTTCTGTCCTTCATTTTTTTAAACTCTGTGTCCCCTGAGTCACAGTTTGAATTGAATAATGTGTCGTCTTCATCGTCACCTGGGACTTTAGAACGAGCCGTGGTAATCTGTTGCGTATATATTATATATTTCATTACCCAGTCGAATCATCAACAAGCACACGGACGAGAGCCTCGGCGACTGCTCCTTCCTCAACACGTGTTTCCACATGGACACCTGTAAATATGTCCACTATGAGATCGACAGCCCCCCAGAGGCTGAGGGGAGCCTGATGGAGCCGCAGGCGGGCACCGCAGAGCTCGGCCTCCACGCAGCAGACGCAGACAGCAACGTGGGCAAACTCTTCCCTTCACAGGTGAGGAAGAAGACACATGATTGGACAGGATGGTGAGAGACAGAATGAACTGATAACCAGATGCTTTTTATGCTTTGATTCTTAGTGGATCTGCTGTGATATCCGCTTCTTGGACGTGTCCATCCTGGGGAAGTTTGCAGTAGTAATGGCCGACCCTCCCTGGGACATCCACATGGAGCTGCCTTATGGTACTCTGACAGACGACGAGATGAGAAAACTGAACATACCCATGCTGCAGGACGACGGCTTCCTCTTCCTCTGGGTCACCGGCAGGTATCTGAAGCCTTGTCACTATCCACATAACCTATAGCCATGTTGACCAATCAGAAGGCTTCAAATGGGAACCTGCTGGTTCTTCCTGACCTTTGCTCCTCAGCATGGTGGAGGAGGAACTGTACATATTTACATATATTATGTCTAAACATTGTCGGCACTATTTGGGTGCCCTTGAACGTTGAAAGTTAATTTCTACAGAATATTTTCAACCTCTTTCCTCAACTGTACTGTAGATGGATTAAACCCAAGCTAAAATATGATTTTTTTTTTTTTACTTAACTGTGTTATTGCTTGATCTTTGTTTTTGTTGCCTTTCTCTCACAGGGCTATGGAGTTGGGAAGAGAGTGTCTCAGTCTCTGGGGGTAAGTTTTGTCTTTTGTATCTTTTATTGTTTTGTAGCCGCTCCTGGAGGCATCATGTTCTCACATTTTGATTAAAATCCTTTCACTTCAATGTATGTGTAATCCTAGTTGCCTTTATTTATCTCGCAGCTATGAGCGAGTTGATGAAATCATTTGGGTGAAAACCAACCAGCTTCAGAGAATCATCCGCACGGGCAGGACAGGTCACTGGCTGAACCACGGGAAGGAGCACTGCCTGGTACGTCTGCAGCAGCCGTGTGCGCAGCAGGGCTAATCAATGTGGCCTCTGGCTGCTTTTCTTTTCTTTTCTGATGATTCTTGGCTGCCAAAGAGGTCACATTGTAGATTGAAGGCATTTTGGAATAAGTCACGTGTGTGTCCTCAGGTGGGTGTAAAGGGAAACCCACAGGGCTTCAACAGGGGACTGGACTGTGATGTCATTGTGGCTGAGGTAAACAACACATATCATGTATGCAGTTTTTACCCATGATCCCTTGAACCTGATCGGTGTACACACTCTCTCAGGTGCGCTCCACTAGCCACAAACCCGATGAGATCTACGGCATGATAGAGAGACTGTCGCCCGGCACCAGGAAGATAGAGCTGTTCGGTCGACCTCACAACGTTCAGCCCAACTGGTAACACACTCATCATGCACTTCAAAGGCCTGTTTGAGCCCTCAACTATTATTTTAAAACATTCCTTTCTGTTTCACTCTGAAGGGTAACTCTGGGAAACCAGTTGGATGGCATTCACCTGCTGGATCCTGAGGTGGTGGCTCGCTTTAAGAAGCGTTATCCGGATGGCGTCATCTCCAAACCTAAAACAATGCAGTGATGACATCACCAGTAGTCACCTGTTCTGAGAGGTTTTGTTTATAGACTCTTTTTTTTTTTTTTTTTTAAATTTTTTATACTTTTTTTTAGTAAATATTGTCAACAAAATGATTAAAACCATGTGAGGAAAGAATTTCTATTGTTTGTATATTTAACAACATGACAAAAAAGACAGGAGACGTTTTGATGCAAACCTCTTGTTATTTTGTGAGTAAAGGATTAGGATGTGTCTCTTTTGATGCGCTGTGGTGTTGAACTGATCTGCTCATTTTAGGGACTAACAGACAGTTATATGTATATCAATCTGGAGTTAGACAAAACCTAACATAAAGAGAGATTACTGCAGCTCATTATTGTCTTTTAAAGAAGAACTAGGCAGCCGCTAAACATCCTCAGACCTGGTCTGTACAGCGTCGGCATCACTCCTATGCATCGGTTGCTAGAATCAGGGTTTACTGCCTTTACAAAACTCTCTTGTTCAACATGGGTCATGATGCTGTAAGCAAATTAGAAACAAATATTCAAAAAAGAAAAATACAGTAGAAAAGAAATGTCCAAAAAGAAAAATGCACTTATGGCTAGTGAATAATGTAAACAACCTGCCACAACGCCGCCGTGTCTTTATCAGTGTTTGGACACTGGATCCACGTCACATTTGTGAAAACTGAAGACTGGTTCAGTCCATTTTCTGACAGGAGTCCTGTGAGGGCAGTGAGGAGGTTAAACTACTGCTGATCTCATCTAAAGATGTTAGATGCTCATCTATCACACTCCCATCTCGGTGCCACAGGCTCCCAACTCAGTGTCCAGCTCAGCGCTTGTGCAGCCTCCTCAGTAGGTGGCGTCCACGGCGTTGATGTTGCTGTCCAGCTGGTGTCTGAACGACAGCCTGGCCTTGGTGGAGAAATAGATCTGAGAACCTCGGCTGAGGCTTCCTGCTCCTTCACTGTCGCTGCCCCAGGAGGTGGTGGAGGACAGACGAGGTTTCATCTCCTCTATAGAAACTGAGAGAAAAAAAAAAAAGTTGAGGTTCGTCAGGCGGTGATGACGTAAAGCGACGTGTGTTAGAGGGTGAACAGGGCAGCTTCTCACCTGCAGCAGAGGGACACTCTCTGCTCTTGCAGCGCTCTTTACAGCGTCTGTAGAAAGGAAAACACTGCAGCATCTTCACGCCCATGGCAGCCGTCTGAAGAGAGGAGGAGGACAGACATTTTTTTATTTATATTTACAGTGTCTTTTTTTTTAATTTTCCTTTTTATATTCCAGAATTCAGACTCTCAGAATTTTGACTGATATTAGAAGTCTTTTAAAAGCCAAAAAAATTGAGATTAATCTGAAAAAAGTTCCACATTTAAAGACAAATTTGATTTTTAAGCTCAAAATTGTTCACATTTATTGTAAATATTGTTTAAAACCTGTGAGTTGGACCAAAACAAATCCAAGACTCTTAGTTTAATATAAGAAACAAGCAGTTTATTGGAAAAATTTGAAATGCAAAATTCGTAGAAGTCTTTTTCTGTACTTCTGTGAATTGTCAGTTCTTGTTCTTCAGCTCACATTAAGCTGCCTTTATCACGGTGCCAGCAGCTCTGCAAACAGTCCTCTGTCTCTTCACCAGGTCACACTTTAATGGAATTATGATGCTGCACTCCAGTGACATGATAGCTTAATGTAAGCTGACAATATCAGTGAATGGCACGGTGGCCCAGCAACCAGCCGCTCAGCCAGTATTTACTGTGCCATCACCGCCATCATCCTGCATGCAGACTAATCCTGGAAGAGGACATCAGCGCACAGCAGCAGGAACTGATAAGCTCTCATGACCACCACACACAGATTACTCAGAGGTGATCTGATGATGGAAAGTAACAGGCAGGCTGGTAAAAATCTTCCTCCCATTTCTAACAGCTGCTTCCTGCTGTGAAACACCCCGACCAGCTGCACAGACAGACCGGTCAAATTCATCATTTCACGTCTGTCTGAGTGAAAAGATAAAGTCAGAGCCTCACAGCAGCACAGAGCTCTGTTTAAACAGGCAAATTCAGTATTTTAGTCGAATCAGGTTAAGAAATAGGTCAGGTGAAGTGGAGCAGCGGGAGGCGATGAGCAGATTCTGCTGTAATTGTGCAGAAACCAGGAAGCATCACCAACCACATATTGTTCGTCCTCCATCTTTGTGTATCGCACAAGTTTTTGCAAGATCTCAAGTGTCTGGAGTCACCACTGTAAAACAGATTACAGGTTTGAAGTGTTCAGCTCTGCAGTCTGACCTGTCCAGTTTGAAAGTATCAAAAACTGTCTGATGTGGCGCCTGCCTCAGTGAAACAACAAAAAATTTGGCGATAAATCAAGATATCTTTTTTTATATCTTTACTATTATTACTTTCTACTTTGTGATGAGTCATGTGTAAAGCACGTTGTTGGTGAGCGTCAGTAGTTTTTGGCAGCATGTACCACATAGTTTTTTTTGTGTTTTGGTACAAAGGAACGATGAACCTGCTGTTTGCCTTTGACTGTTTGATTGCAGCAGTTCTTTTAAAGTTTCAATTCATGAACTGTAGATTGTTTTTACAGAAGAGTAAACTTTAGAATGTGATCCCTAAGGTTGCTAGGAGACAACAACGCATCATCAGTAAACAGGAAGTCACCCTCTGTCGACCTGTGCAGCAACCTGTGGACCTTCAGACGATGTAGCCCCTCTGTCAGGACACGGCTATAGACTACTGCCCCCTGCTGGTTGGCAGGATATTTTCCTCTGCGCAGGTGCAGAAATGCACCTTCTAGTTGGCTGCTGTTGTGCAACATTGTTGCCCAGACATGTGATTGTTGGCTTTGTTGGTTTTTCAGTCAAAATCATAGCATTAGTATCACGGGACCGTGCAAATCCTCCCAGCACTAAAATGAACCGCCGACCTTGTCCGTCTGATGGGAAAACCCTCTCTGTGTGATAATCCATTGAGCCCCATTGTTCATTGATCAGTGAAGCACAGATTTGGATATCTGATGGCAAACAGTAAGCTGTGATTGCAACATAAAGGACGGCACTGTTTACTGCTGAGTAGTCCTCATGCTGCCATGAGGCGCTTTCATGGAGACGTGACAGCTCACACATACACTGCTGCACATTTCAGGCCAGCTAGAGGGGGAGACGAACAGCTTCTCTTTTTTTATCCTCCTCTTACTATTTCCTACCATCTAATGCACCGTCCCGTCTCTGTTTCACTCAGGTGTGGCTCTGAAACTCTATCCCCCTTTTTACAGACACAGTGCAGCCATTATGTTTAGGTCAATTTAGACATTGAGCCTGCGAGATGAGAACTCACAGTATAGCGTACATTGTGAACAGGGACAGAACACACTGACCAGGGCTTTTTTTTTTCCTTCCTTCCCACCACACAAACAATATTAAGGCCCCGGTCAGTGGTGAGGAATTTCGGGCACAGATCATGATTGGCTGTGGGGGTCTGGCAGCAGGCTGCTGGGAGTTTGGAAGAGAAAAACAACCTCAGATGGCACACACACACACTGATGACTGAGGGGAGGGGGAGAGAAGAAGAAAAATGTGGGTGAGGTAAAAGATGGATGATCAAAGATGATAGTAAATAAGTGGAAAAGGATGAACTAGACCTCTTTGTTTTTTCTGAATAATGTGGCTCTTCTTGTTTTTTTGTGGGGCCTCACTGACAGAGGCCAAATTGTGCAATCTCTCCAGGGAAAGAAAATCACTTCATGACTAATTCTTGCATTATGTCACATCATTTTGACTGCATGTTTGTGCAGGTGCATCTACACTAAAATTAGATGAGACAGCAAACCTGATCCCTGCATATAGTTAAAGCAGCCCAGAGATGTTAACACAGTAAATATGTTTACAGTAGAGTGATAACAATCTTCTAATCAGCTGCTCTTTTCCTTGTCATTCCCTGCAGCTTTACTGTGTTAAAAAGAAAAAAAAGTGCAGGACTGTGTTGACAAAGCGTCACACAGGCCTGCCAGGCTGGATGACGCACACACCCTCTTGGTGCATGTATACCTGCATGTGTGTGATTCTTGCAGCATACAATCCGCTTTCATTCATGTCCATCAGAGACGGGGAGGTTAAAGAAACTTTTAAAGTGTTTCTTACGCAACACATTAAACTACCTGCTGCTTTATCTTAGAAAAATACACAAGAAACACACCAGTGCTTTTATTTTGAAAGCAGAAGTATAGGCACTGTGTGACATGATTTCCTGTTTTAAATAATATATATCGGCCCTATATAGCTTTGTTTTTCCCCCAACCAAGTGTTTATATCCTGCATCACAACAACATATCTAACAGCCAATCAGGATGATAATCTGACAGATAATCTACATAATCTCAGGATATCGAGAAGAAGATCGAAGCGCTGCTATAGGTCCATGCTAGGCTAAAAACATATAGTCAACTCTGCTAAGACTAATATTACAGAAAAAAAAGTGTCAGTTCTTCTTCATTTTTTCTTGTCTCCATGTTTCACTGACTCATGATCCCATCATGTGGTGCAAAGTGTTATTACAG
>JAVQJX010215604.1:0-12380 GCA_036025115.1 Ambassis agassizii
TGTTTTTACAACTCACTCCTTTTAATTAGATTCACACTTTAAATCACACTGAATTATGGGCTTTGTGACCGCTTTGACTGACAGCCGGTTGTCCTATCACAGTGCTAGCTTCCTGCTTCACCTAAGCTCCACTCTCACTCCCCCTCTTTGTCTGTAGTTGGAGTTTAGGTGGAGTGTGATGAATGATTATTTTTACAGTCAAACCCACTTTTTGACACAGCCATCAAGTGGATATGTGAGGTACTGCAGGTCTGGAGGTGGCGCTTAGAGAATGATGCAGCATACATCCTGGACTTTTCATTTGTCTCAGCTCCAAACTATCCAACCTAAATCAGATTAAACTCCTCCTGTAATCTCCATCAACGGAAACCTCAGCCCCCCCGCCCTCTTCACTCCCTCTTTATCTGACAAGGGCAAAAACAACACAGCCAACTGTAGTGCTGCTGAGCTGACAGTCTCATTTGGTTCTGTATAATTTTTAGGACAATATGCTTGATTTATAAACTTCTCCACAGACAACTTAATAAATCATTATGTCAGCTTCTGTGCCGGTAGGGTTATGAAAACTAGAATATGACTCGAGTGGCTGGATGTATGCACAAAAACACAACACACAAGAATCTAAAATGAGTCAACATAAATGATTTCATTGAGTCTTTTGCTGGTTTGGAAACAGGATGCTAACACATGCTAACTCTCTCATCCTCTCAGATCCATGAGTGTCGCCATGTCCTAAAAAAGAGGTGGAAGGAGGAAGCTCATGACGTGAGGACACAGATATAATTATGGGATGTTCACCACAGGATGAACAGCAGCTTTTGACACTTCCACATGAGACTCTCTCTCTGCTTTCTTTGTGCCAAATGTGAAGGAATTCAGTCAAGTTATTGATCCAAACTTTGACCACCAAATTCCAATCAAGAAGAAATCAGTGACTTTAACCTTTGACCTGCAATGATCAGTTTATCCAAGTTTGCATCACGTTTCCCTACACACACACACACACACACACACACACACACACACACACACACACACACACACAGATCCAACAAAGTCCTGACCTGATGTACTCTGTTTCTCTACTGTCCTTCAATTTCTTCTAGAAAGCTGCAGAGAACACCATGACAACCAAAACAATAGGCTCACAGGTGGGGCTGATGTGCAGACGAAGGTGCACCGTGTAAACAACACCACAACTGCTGCAACACATGCTGATATATGTTTCATACACCTGGCACTAATAGGTCCTAATAGGTAAAATATAAAAGAAGTGCTTTTTCTCACAAGTAAATGAGTCAGACAGCCACCATGTAATCTGATGGTGTCATTCTTCCTCATCTCTGTGTTGTCAGTGGCAAATAAACACTTGACAACAAGTGCACCGTCACCACGTCGATACAGGCTGTTGTTTAACATGGCAAGATGTGAAAGACCCTAAGAGACGGCGCTGTCATACTGACAAAGCTGTTTTTTTGTTTGTTTTTTTTTTGTTTTTCTCTGCATGACTAGAGAGCCCGGCGGCCGGCCCACCCAAACACATCAACACAGCGCCGACCCCGGTGACAGCCTGACAGAACGCACACACTGTACATCTAATGTAATCCCATCCTGAATAACACAGTAACCTCAAGGCAGTGTGTCAGTGTGCTGGGGTGTGAGCTCATACAGTGCAGTGTGTAACATGAAGCCTCACACACACACACATACACACACACACACACTGCAGTTCAGGGATCCTGAGACAGATCGGCACAGACCTGCATCGTGTGCGCTTACCTGTGGTGGAGTGCAGACTCTCCAAGCTCCAATAGCGAGACAGGACCCCCCTCAAAGTGCCGCCCAAACTGCCTCCTCCACCCATACATCCACCCACCCCGAGACCTCCGTCCACCATGCTGTCCACCCCTCCGCCTGTTGGGCTCCCTCCGTCTGACTCGGACACCGGTGATACCCCAGAGCTGCCGCTGCCGCTGCTGCCACAGCTGCCCCCGGGCAAGGGCACGCCCCCCTCTGAGCCCTGCTGGGTCCGCATCCCGATCTGGATGCACGGCAACAAGGGGGGGGAAATAGAACTGGGCAGTGAGGAAGTAAAGGGGGAAATGAAGAGGAGGCAGAGCAGCTGAGCAGGTGGTTTGTTCTCCTGGCAGGGAGAGAGAGAGTGAGTGCAGGGAGGAGGAGAAAGAGGAAGAGGAGGAGGAGGTGGCTTCCTCACTGATTTCTGCTGCACTATTCGCTGAGGTAAGCTCCAGCTGTCAACTTGCTGCTCTCTCCTCCCATGCACAGAACAGGAGAGCTGTAGTAGCGCTCCTCTCCTGCCTTCTCCTCTCTCTCTCTCTCTCTCTGCTCCTTTTCCCTCCTTGGTCTCTCTACCCATTTGCACACTGCTTCATTTCCTCACATTAACTCACCCAGCCTCTCTCTCTCTCTCTCTCTCTCTCTCTCTCTCCCTCTCTTTCCAGGCTGACATCAGTGGGGGTCCTGCAGGGGGGTTTCTGTGGCTCGGCCGCGTCGTTTGCCTTGTAGCGACAGCGTGGATGGTGCAGAATCCATTAAGGTGTAGACTGAAAAACACCTCCATCCAATCTCAGTCCATCCCCCCCCTTCCTTCACCCTCCACAAACACACACAGAGACCATACTCTGTGCTGACATGATCTGATCAGATTAAATTTATGGGTATACAATAAACACAGTCACATAATGTGTGTGCTGCTCTTTCAATAGGTTTATACCCTGGACTGCTGTCAATGGAGCAGGGACATTCATCCATCCAACCACTCTGATCCTGGGGTCAGCTAGAGTCTTCCAGGCCAAACAGGTCCAAGATCCAGACAAAATGACCCATAAGAAAAGTCAGGGATGATAAAATCTGGATCTACACCCTGGAGTCATACCCGGGGGGGGGGCTACTAGCAGCCACCTGGTAACTCATAACAGTCACAAAGTCTGTCCCTGTATCGGTCCATTGGTCTCCCATTTGCACCTTGACTCATCTTATTTTAACTTTTGAACTGTGCCATTAAACGAGTCCTGACTCCCAGAGACTCTGACTGTGATGGTGACCCAACAGCTGACAGTCTGACGGGATTCCAGATTAATGAAACCACTTTAAAAGGAGATTACATGAGAACAGAGAGCCATCGCAGGCTCTGTGGTGGATCTGAATGATAACGCAGGGCAAAAAAAGATTAAAGTGGCTTTACTATGGGGGTGCTGTCCCAGGCAGAGCAGTGAGGCGGCACCGCACCTGTCTTATGATCCAGCTCACAGAAACCAGAGCCTCTAATTATACACAAGCAGCAAGAACCATGACCTCACTGCGAGAGCCTCACAGAGTGGGATTAAACTAAACAGTACCAATTTATTCTGAACATCTTTATTCACAGTGCAGTTTCTTTACCTTCGTTTGTTTGGGTTAGTAGCTGTTCATCCCCTTTTTGTTCAATCTATAAATCCTTCCATGAGGGCAAATAATACAAGAGTACCACAATTCTGCAGATAACACACAAATGTGTGTGTGCACTGTTAAACATACTCGCACTTGCTTTAACCGACTGTAAACACAAGCGTAGTGACCTAACAGCTGTGTTACAGTATGAAATAAAGCAACACGGAAAGGTCTTTACACACACCAGTACACAACTAAATGAATATATTATACACACAAACACACACAAATGAAACTGTACAGTGTCTGAGTTACAGTGAGAAGATACTGCAGCCAGCAGGTTACATCAGGAACTGCACCACTTCTTATTATTATCAGACAAAACATGTGTGTTGCCTCCTGATCTGTCCCGTTCTCTTTCAGATCCAAATCTGAAGGGTTTACAAACTGCATGTGCAACAAGAGGCACATGTGTGAAGAAACAAAGTGTCCGTGAGCTGGAAAATCAAGGCGAGCGCGTCCAAATGCTTGTTTTCTGGAACACTGTATCATCCTCCATACACAACACTCACACAAATCTGCTTACTGTAACCCACAGTCACTGAAAAGCCTTAAAACAATGCAGTCCTGTGCTTTTATAGGCACATATTCCACACTGAACAGCACAGCCAGTCGACCACAAAGAAGCAACCATCCCTCCTAACAGCACAACGTTAGGAGGGAAGTAAACCCACATAAACTACGTGTACATTTGTACTCACAGGAATAGTGCCGTCTCCAGCCCAAACAGTCAAGGCCAATGGGGGTGCTCTGAGAGAAGCAGTGGGACTTGAGTGGCATCCCACGGAAAGCCTCGATGGGCCCCAAGGTGACTCCAGCATCGTTCTGTGGGGATGCATTTTAACCATTAGAACTTTTACAGACAATCTCTGTGAATAAATGTTTAAGCTAAAAAAAAAAAACAGACGCGAGGAAACATGCATGAAATAAAGTGCAGAAAAGCTGAGGAAGCAGATGAGCAGGAGGCCATGCAGAAAACAGAACGGAGGACAGGTGACTGGTGAGCCAAGAAACGATGCTGCCAGAGAGGAGGAGCAACAGAAACTCAGAGGAGGAGGCAGAGCTGGAAGAGTCTGAGGAGGCCACATCTTACTTTGTCCCTGTTCTCAGATAAGAGAGCGTTGAGTTGGCCCACGCTGCCTCTGATGGCTCTGGCCAGTTTCTGTTTGTATTTCTTTTGCTCTTCTATCCAGAGGTCGTCCGTACACGTTCGTCTTCGCCGCCGGACGGCTCCGTCCTCCGCCCAGCAGCCGATCCTCAGCCCACCACCATCCACAGAGGGCTTCCCCTCCTTCACCTCCAGCAGCTTCCTTCCTCGGCACTGACCGGCCAGTCGAACACTGCTTTGTTTGCCCTTTTGAGAGCACAGTGAACTGGTTAGTCCCCTTGTATATGCATGAGGTGCAAGGGGATGACAAGACTTATTATTGCAAAGGCCACCAGCTGTGCTGTGATAAGATCAAAAAGTCTGAGAATCTGTGCACTGAGAGGTCAAAACAACCAAAAACAAAGCTATTTTCAGCAGAGAAAAGTCATGCAACGTAATAAGACCTTATACCAGTAGGCAGCTACCCTTTAATAAGGCCCTAATCCCCAGCTGGGGGTGAGTTTGCTCCTTAATCCCTGATGCACCTTCAGTCTTTAATCTCTAAATTTGTGCCTGTGTGCTTTTTGATTCTGAATGTTTCCTGTTCTCAGATCTCACCCTCAAAGATTAGTCTGGATCCAGTGAGGCCTATTCATGTCTGACTGGAGAAAGCCACAAGGGGGCAGCAGTCCTGAGGCAGCAGGCAGCTAAGTCGCAGTGCTGTGGGCAGGGAAAGAGCTGACTCTGCTGTTTCTCTCCCACCTCTTCACAGAGAACGAGCAGCTTGTTCTCGATCAGATACAGACACAAAACACTCTAAGATAAACTTCTCTGAGGAAGCTGGTGGCCTGTTTCATTCACAACTACTCAAATAGATGGTGGTTAAATAGATGGTTATTTATGACATTTAATCATAAAGAAATCTACATTTTCTTACCTCTAACTCACCGATGGAGCCAATGGCATACAGGCTGATGTGTGATTGGCTGTCTATTCTGCCCTCTGCTGCATCCAGAGGGCTGAGACTGAGACCCAGAGGGCTAGCTGAGGGTTTTAGGGTCTTAGGTCTCTCGGGGGGGTCCGTCAATCCCTCCACACTGACTGACTGACCCAAAACAATAGGAGAGATCGAACTGGGTCTCGCCGAGTGAGGATGGCGGAAGATTTTACGCTGAGCTGAAGGCCTTGGGCTGTTAGGTTTGGGGCTCATTGGCCTGAGGGGGCCCTCGGTCAAGCCCTCACCACTCACCGAGTGAGACCTGGTCCATGACGGTGAGCGCTGGTGATTAACTACCGAGCCGGGGCTCAAAGGTGAAACAGGGCTAGTGTGGGCTGCGTTATCATTTAAAGATGAAGACGTACACAGTGCGTTCGGTGAACGTTTGCGTCTCTGCCCCTCAGATTTGCATCCATTGAGGCTTTCTTGTCCGTTTTTCTGTGGGACTCCACGCTTGGCGATGGGATCCGTGTGGCGTAGGGTTCTGAGGCAGGGTGGTGATCCTGGGCTGCTGAGCCTGTCCAGGAGTGGAGAGGAGCTAAAGTCTCCCTGGTCCAGCTCAGAAGCTGCAGTACTACATTCACCATCTGGCACTGAAAGAGTTCTTTTAAGGAACTCAGACTCCTTGTTTTTTCTAAGCTTCCTCCAGGATTGCTTCGCTTTAGCAGAATCCACCTCAGTGCTCACAGTGACCTGCTCGTCATTCTCTTTATCCATCGATCGGGACTCAAACAGGCTGGACAGGGACTTGTGTGCTTGTGCAAACCGCATGCGAATGTTTAAACTCTCATTGCTCTTGCTTCTCTTGTAGCTCTCACCGTTGGGTGACTGGACCTGCCTGAGGTGAGGGTTCTCCGGGTTAGATCCTCCTCCGGTATCCTCCCCACTACTTCCTTGATTGGCTAACTGACGTATATGGCGAGTGCGTGAAGTAGAGGGGAAGAAGCCAAAGTCGTCTTCTTCTACCTCGTAATGGTTGAGGATGTCATCTTTGACAAAAACCTCATCCTCTGAGTCCCTCTGTGGGCTAAGCTCCGTCAGAAGGCCCTCACCTCCTCCCTCTGACGAAGTGAGGGACACCTCCTCACTTTTGGCTCCTTTTGAGCCCTTAGTCCTCCTAAAAGAAGGCATTTTAGCAAACACAGAAAACTTTGAACCTTTATTTCCACTCTGACTACCTTTTGTTTTGCTTTTCTTTTTGTCTAGGTTGGAGCTCCTGGGTGAAACAGTAAAATGAGGATCCTCCACCTCATCACAGTTGCTGCTAGCTGAGGTGTAAGACACAGCATCATAGGCAACAGTCATGGGTCTAGAGCGCTTTTCATTACTACAGCGGTGGACAGGTGTGGCGCTCACCTCAGGTTCTAAATTACCAGTCAGCCTCTGTGGAGGATTTGGACCGGAGATATCACCTGAATGATTGCCCCTCACTTCCTCATGATGAGGCCTCATGATCTGTTCCTCTGCTCTCAGCTCTGTTGTACTGCAGGTTTCCATTGAGCGTTCAGCCTCCAGAATTGGCTCTAAGCCACTTCCACCTGACAGGTTCAAGCTGACGTCAGAACACCTCCCAGCCTTCACTTCCTGCTGTGGAGCTGTAAAGGTAACCTTTGTGTCCAGTCCAGAGTCCTCTAACGATGTGGGTAAGCTGCCTCTTTTGTTGGGTAAGCTATGATCCCCTGCTTGGCTACCAAAGTGCTTCTTGTTTTTACATTCACCCTCCAGTTCTGAACTTGACATTAAGGGCTTGAAGGCATTTCTTTCTGAGTTGTAACAGTCTAGACTTTCACCCTCTGTCTTATGCTTTCCTTGCTCATCAGCATGGACCACGCTAAAATCAAGGTCTCTTCCTAGCACAGACTCACAGCCCTCACTTTCAGGTACATGTTTAACAGACAGAAGCAGACTTTCAGAATCTCCTTGAGGCTGAACTGCATCTCCCAAACCCTTTTTGGATGGCTCAGCCTGACTCTTGCAGTTCTGGGCTTCCCCTGAGAAACAACCTACCACCTCCCCTCCTTGTGCTGCCTTTGTAGTGGATGTAGTGTTATTGTTGGTGTCTGACACCACAGAGAGAGAGCTACAGGATTCAGGTGTATTCACCTGCAGCTGATCCTGAGCTACAGTTTGTTGAGGTATGCCTGAGTGTTCTCTGATACCGTCTTGAATGGACTCTGGATGAATAAAATAAGCATCAGGATCCCTTGAAGTTGCTACACTACCCCTAAACTCCTGAGAAAGCTCAATTATACCAAGCTGTGACTGTGTATGGTTGTCTTTACTTACTGCTTCCACAGTTTGTTCACAGTCAACATAAACATGACTGCCCTCCGCCTCCCGTTCCTTGTTATGCCTGAGGAAGGAGCAGGATGATCTTACCCTCCTCCTCTCTTCTCTAAAGTCCTCTGATAACAGAGGGGAGGACTCCTCTGCTGCACAGCTGCCGGAGAGAAAAAGCAGATTGTCCGAGAGCGGGTGATGAGGCAGACATTCCTCTGACCTTTTACCAGTGTTGGACAGAAACGGTCCAGGCCCTGCTTCAACAGGGCCGGACTCTACAGTTTCCAAAATCTCGTCTACGGAAAGGAGCTTCCTGCACTGGGTTTTTCCTCTCCCCTGATCCGGGTAATAATTAGGGATTAAATCCGGGCAGTGACCCGGAATGAGCCATGGCTGTTTCGGATCGGGCTTCCTCTCTGCTGACAGAGCAGGAGAGGTTTGTTTGGGAAGCTTTGGAGCAGCAGTCCTCTCAGTAGCACAGGTGTCTGACGGAAAGGAGGACGCGCTTTCTGTGGAAAACGTGATGGAGGAGCAGATTTCATTCACTGTCCCTGGTGGTTTGACTCCCTCTGTTGTAGCCCCAACACACCCAAACTGCTCCTCTTGGAAGCAGACACCCAACACCCATGCTTCATCCTGGGGTTTTGTTACAGTAGTACAAACCTGTGGGCGGATCTCTGACCCTGCTCTGCTGGAGTTCTCTTTTCTTTGCGAGCAGAAATAATCCACCTCTTGTGCCTCGATATGTGCATCTCTAGGTTTCTGTGATGTGCCATGTATTTCTGTCACGTTTGCTGTAGTTCTACGGGAGTCTTTGTGCTCTGTATGGGATTCAGCTACTTGTGTGTTTAATGCATGAGTGAAATGAGAACTAGCCACACACTGCCTGTTAAAACAGTCCCTTTTGTCGACACTGTGCACATTTACAGATTGTGTTTTTGTGTCTTCATTGCTGTCCGTCTCCACAGAGTACTCCACTTCACTTGTTCTCGTCTCCTGTTGATGTGTGTCTAAATGTGCGATGCATACTTCTGTGGGTTCATTCAGACTGTTTCTTTCTTCTTGTTTGACTTCCTTGGTGTCTGGCTGAGGATTTACCTTTGTGTCAAAGGTGTCTGTGTTACACTGGCTTTGTGAATGTAAACTGTATGGTTCCGCGCTGACCTTCACTTGAGTCTCTGTGCAAACAGCTTGTAAACTGGGATGTCGAAAGTCAGGTTTTAGTGGCTCTGTGCATAAATGAGGTTGAATCTCCAATGAGCAGAGATCTCTGGTGCTGAGTTTCAAGGAAATATTAGCATCCGAGTGGTTTTCTGCACTTTTCCTCCTACAACTGGATCGTCCAACATAAGTCTCTGTGGCATCTCTGTAGCCGTCTTTAGGCGAAACAGACTCTCTCCGCCGGGCTTTAGTGTGCCCTGAGCAGAAGCTGCCACCCGTCGCTCGTTGACCAACAAAGGTGTCCTCCAGTCCCAGAAGCGCATCCAAAGTGTCCTCTCCGTCTGGACACAGATCTGACAGGGTGTTGCTGCTGTGCCATGAGCGAGTGTCAAAATACTCGTCGGATGTGTCGCCACCTCCGATGCTTCGCTCACACCACTCCAAGGAGTCAGCACCGAAATCCCCCTCCTCTAAGCCTAATCCTTCAGAGAGACTGGTGGAGTCTTCAAGGGCTACCTGAGGCTGTGGAGACAGGAACATAATGTCAGTAAATCTGATCCTTATATCCCTTACTATGAGCTAAAGAAGAAAAAGATGTCTGTCATTACACCAGCGCAGTGACTGTGTGTAAAACCTGCAGAGTGGCTGCAAGCATGGTGAAGTTCTACTGTTTATACCGGGGTTTTCAAAGCGTGTGACCCACACTAACCTCGACTAACCCCCCTTCTGCAAAGTTTACACATCATCTCCACAAATTTTACAGTCGCACAGACAAATCCTTAAAAAGCGTGTAGACAGCCAGCCGCTATGTGTCTGCTGGCCTCCATGTTTCTGGATGTGTGTTCATTAAGCATCTATAATGTCAGGACAGGCAAGTTCTTCCACAGAAAACTGGTAAAATCAGCACTTTGTTATGCCAACAAACATCTAAACCCCCCTTATACGCTCTGAAGTTTCCACCTTTACCACTAAAAACAGGTTGACATGATGTCCATTTACTTAGTGTAAGTTTCAGAGCTGCTTTGTACAAAGTTCTCACACACACACAGACATTGTGTAATTAAATCTTTTGTACTTACTCTCCAGCGTTTCAGTGCTGCGGTCGTGTCGAGCACCAGAGCACAAACACGAGCAGCAAACCAGCTCAGCAACGCTCCCATGGCGTCCCTCACACACACACTCACACACACAACTACACTGTTCATACTTGCAACGTCTCCTCTGCACTACATGTCCACAGCATTCCCCTGCACTCTTCTTCTTTTGTGTTTTCCTTCCATGATAACCAATCGTGCTTGCTGAGAGCTCCAAGTCTTAAATTACAGATCCACCCCTTTGTTCTTCTACCTGCAGTAACTGGCCTGTACATCAAGCCATGCAGCTGACAGATAATTGCACACACAAGCAGAACTTCCCTGTTCAGTGCATGTTAACGATGTGGTCCTTTTTTTTTTTTTACAGCTTAATCCAGCCTCTAAACAGCAGGTACACAGTGTGTCGCAATAACAAGGAAAGACACTAAGCAGCAGCCCTGCTATAAATACAGAGCTGCTGCAACTTCAGGAAGGCTGCATGTGTTGTCATGCAATCAAGGACAAGTAATGCTACCTCAGCAAAGTGCAGAAACTAAACATGTGATGGGAGGCGTATCAACAGTTCCTTCGCGTGCAGCTGTGGTATTTGTTGGCGTACAAAGTGTGAAATATCTGCATACAGCTGATGGTCAATCAAGTCACATGATGTAACATAAGGGCAGGCTAATTTCATGGGATCAGGAGTCCAGCTTAATAACATCCTGAAGCATCTGTATGCATCACAAATAAGAAGATCTCATGTGAACAAAATGTGCACACCCTGCTGTCTATGCCTCTCATCTCCCTCTCACACTGCTATTTATAGACAACACATAAAAGAATTGAAGAGCAGACATGGACCAGATGAATGTTTGTCCAAATAGCTGAATATTATGCAGCAACAGATGGTCTGACCCTCAGAGTCCTTCTCCTCATATCAGTCTGGATTAGAAGCAGAGACAGAAAACACTTGAGGCACTAAATCCTCTGAAGAACTGTGAAACTGTGTGACGAAAGGAAGGAGTTGAAACCAAGACTGCAACTCAGCAGTGTTGCTATAACTATATATAATAGTTCCTGAGCGTTTCACAGCTTTTAGTCTTCAGACTCACCTGCTAAATTTGAATCTATTTTGGCAGCTTGTGATCACATCTTGGCCTTATTAATCATCTCTAGTTTTCATCTTCATCATCTGATCACCACCATGACCACCCTCCCTCCCCCTCTCTGTCCAAAGGGAGGGACCAAACCTGCAGCCTGCATTGGTTAAGCCAGACTTGTTCCATTCACAGATTTGTTTTTTCCTTTTTTCTAATTAATTGGAGTTGAGTGTCTTAAAGAAGCTTAAAGGCTTAGCAGATAGTGGAGTGGCTGACTGAGGCGCTCAGACTCTTCACCGCAGTCACCTCGGCACGTCATTATCCACAGTCAGTCACTGAGAGGGACAGCCATCTCACTGAACTGGAAAATAAGTTTACCATCAGTCAGTGCTAACATGCATCCTGAAGGGGTTCAGTCTGCTGTCTGCTACCGAGGTTTTACTGTAAAGAGACGTATTTATGTCTGCTGAAATAAAGGCAACAATATCAACGCCTGCAGCATTAAGCATTAAGCACAAACTGACATGCATTCCAAATAGTGGCAGTATTTCAGATATTTTTTTATATATATATATATATTCTTAAGTTCACTACTGAACTTGACATGAATACTTTTACTCAGATACATTTTCATGAGCAGCATCGTTACTTGTTACTCGGGGCACACACACACTGATAGCCATGGGAGCTGTTAGGTCCATTCTAGGGAGTCTTGAGGCTGATGCTGAGGCTAATGCTAAGTCGAGGCTAAAGCTTAAAATTAAATTCTAATGTGGCGCCTAATGCTGAGGCTAACGCTAAAGTTGAACCTAAGGCTGAAATAAAATCTGAATCCAATGCTAATGTTGAGGCTAATGCTAAGACTGATTCTCAGGTCAGGGCTAAAGGTAAATCAGAGGCTAAAGCTAATGCTGAGGCTAACGCTAAGGCTAAGGTTGGGGCTAAAGGTAAATCAGAGGCTAAAGCTAATGCTGAGGCTGCTGCTAAGGCTAAAGTTAAATCAGAGGCTAATGCTAAGACTGATGCTAAGGCCAAGGTCGAGGCTAAAGGTAAATCAGAGGTTAAAGCTAACGCTGAGGCTAATGCTAAGGCTAAGGTCTAGGAGAAAGCTAAATCAGAGGCTAATGCTAAGACTTATGCTAAGGCCAAGGTCGAGGCTAAAGGTAAATCAGAGGTTAATGCTAAGACTGATGCTAAGGCTAAGGTCGAGGCTAAAGGTAAATCAGAGGCTA
>JAVQJX010215605.1:0-12499 GCA_036025115.1 Ambassis agassizii
TACTAACGTAAGAAACGGATGCATAAAGAATTAAAGTAGAAATGGGTACAAATATGTATACAAATATGCTGCAGATTTGTAATAAAGGTGAAGAAAAGTCAAAGCTAAACAGTTCAAATAACACACATACAATAAGATAGTATAAATGAAGGAAAAACTGGTGTGTCACAGGTATGAAGGATCTGATTGTTATTGTGCATATTTTTACATGTTGGATGAGATCATGGAAGCTCTAGGGACTGTACATAATCTGCTGTGGGATTTTAACCTTTAGTGCCGTTTCATAGTCAACACACTGGCACCCAGATGTGAACGCATTATGACGCATTGACCACCATGATGCATCTCAGTGTTAACTGGACGTTGAGACATTTCCTTAGACATCTGGAATTACAGATGATGACCACATGGTGGTGACTTGGATCAAAGGTTGCTGAACTGACCCCATAAACCCTAACATACAGTGAAGGGAAACTACAAATATCTTGGAGCAACAAGTTCTTTAGAGAAAATGTTTGGCCTGCAGCCGAGGCAGATACTCAGAACTGTTTGCCCCAACCATCTTTTGAGCCATTATCCATTACAGAAAAGATTATCTAATTTCTGGCATAGTAACAATATTCACAAGTGTCCTTTAGATCAGATCTCATGACAGAAACATCCTATTGCTGCCACTAAATAGCAGTGTTAGCCTTCTCTGTACAGTGAGTTAAAACACTGTCATGTCAGATTTTTACTGATGGTGTCACATCAGTTTTATCAGCGTGAACATTGTGCCTCCGTTTTCATCTCCTTGTGGAATCGGCTCCTTTCCAAGTGCAGCCTGGCAGATAATGGCTGTTTTGTTTAGTGGTAGATCTGCCTAAAGTACATATCATGAATTATTCATCTCCTGCTCAAGATTGCACTGGAAAGCAATTGCTAACAGTTTGCTGAGTTGAAGAGGCACGTAAAGGGGGGGGGGGGGGGGGTCCTTGTCGATGTAACACTGCATATTTAGTGAATGTGCCATGTTTTATTGATGTAAATGTCCAGATCCTCACTTGTTTTAGGAGGCACCAACCTGCTGAGGTCTTTCCCTAAGCTTTAGTTCTCCCCTATGGAGAAATTTCACTGGTGTGAAAGAAGCTATTAGTGCTCTCCTCTTTCCTCACATAGAAAATTTATTTAACTGTGTGTTGTCGGAGGAATGTTGGAGTCTCTAAACAGAACAGGCTTTATTGCTGGGGATGAGATGTCCATGTACAAACACCCACCTTCCTGCCATCCGTAGGCCCCATCTGCATCGTGCCTGGGTTTTACAGCGCGACACCATTACCCCGTTGAGAAGTTTTCTGCTGACTATGAGAAGAACTTCTGTTTGACCCTTCTAACACATTTCCAAGCCAGTGAAGCTTATTTTTGATTGTGAAGCCATGCTTATTCAAGGATATAATCTGCACAGCACAGACATGAGTGGGGCCATGCTAGGATGAGGGCTTTTAGATCAATGTGCGTCCCCTGGGAGCCGCTGACTTTTTGCACTAACAATAGTACAGAAACAGTGATTTTATTGCAGGAGGAGGTTTAAACACGTCAACTTTCTGCCAAGTGCAAGTAAAGAAAAGGAATCCAAGCTGTCTGAGGACACAGGAGCAAACATGGGGAGCTAAATGCTTCTTTGGAGCAAGCTTGTTTCAGACTTGAAAGTGTCATGATGTGTTAGAATTCCTTGTCCGTAACAAATTTACACTGTTTTCCCTTTGACATGCTGCTTTATCTAACCTGCATTGTGGAGATGAAGAACCCAGTTCTTTCTTTACTAATCTTGTTTTCAGGCTGTATTTCCACTGCATACTCTATTTTACACTATTTTGCTCTATTAAACCTTGATCTGAGCATTACACTAACTCATCAGATGTACTACTTGCTACCATGGTGCCCGTATTTTACTGCTGATTTGTAGGGCACATCTAGCAGTTGGGGGAACTGTTAAAATAAGTGGAACTGTTGGGCTGTTGTGTTTCCTGTTGTTGGTCCCTTTGCTTCCCACACTAGAGTGAAACAGAGTGTTGCTTATTTCTTTGTTTATTTATATGATGCTTCTTAGCTGTGGTTGTACCCATTCCAGTTGAAGGCAACTTTTTGGCACTAACCCATAGCACTGTCGCAGAGGGGCAACATGCAATTTGTGTCTGTATAGCCTTTGCATTCCCATAATGCTTCACTCTGTATACACAGATATTCTCAAAGGGAAGTCAATAGTAGATCTAAACTGTGATCACATCATTGGCAATCCTACTATGGCTATCTTTATTATGTAGGAGTCAGTTAAATTTTATTCAGTCTTTAAGACAGTCTAAATTTACTTTTTGACTTTTTGAAATTCTACCATATTGCTCACTTTGTTCATAGAAATGCTACTGTTCTGTCTTCAAAATGAACGGTTTATTTTTTATTGTACATCTTTGCATACTCGTGTATTTAGACAAGTTTTGATTTAAACAGATGCTGGACAAGCTGAAAGACCGATGGACCAACACTGGTCTCTGGGAGAAGCTAGAACAACAGAAGACAGTTATCTGTGAACCCCGCGGTGGTGGCAAAGGGGATTTTGATGAGCTGCTTCAGATATATTACGATGCCATCAAACACTGTGTGGAAAGAGGTGAGACTGGTATTATGCTGACATGTCTGGTTTTTCCCCGATTTTTGTTTGTATGGTCTCTAACTACACAGGGTTATTAAAAAACAACAACAACATGCATGGGATTTCTTTGTCATAGATGGCGCGCTGCTGATTGCTGTGTGTAGGGGTAAAGTGAGCGAAGGGCTTGACTTCACAGATGACAATGCCAGGGCAGTGGTCACCATTGGAATTCCCTTCCCGAACATCAAAGACCTCCAGGCAAGTAGAATCATCTGTCTACACAATGACACAATGAATTTATCTTACTTATGTTAAGATATAGCAGACATATCTACCGAAATGCATTAAAAAGTCCTGACTCCTGGCCAGCTGAGTATTGTTATCTCATGTTGCTCAAGCTCTACTTTTTGGCTCCAAAAATTCAACACTAGCGTTCAGACAAAAAAAAATATATGTATCTTACAGACATAGACGTGCATGCTCACGCCAACCCACACCAAATAAGAGCATCCCTTTTTGGTGATCCGTGAAAAAAAATCCCAAAGCGATGTTGTGTGTGTCTGCTCCGTCCTTAGCAAATAAAGTTGACCTTTAAGTTTGAGTCTGTCCCCCACCTCCCACTTCTCCTCCCCTTTACTCCTCCTCATCCTCCTGTCAGAGCACGACGAAGCTTTCACTAACCTGTTCTGTCAGTGTAGCAAGATGTGTGGGTGATTGAAGCTTCCCAGACCCTTTCACCTTAGCCAAAGCTGTCAGTTTTACCTTTGTCAGCTCTCAGGGCATTTCTGTTTTTTTTTTTTTTATCATATCAGATTTATTTTCGTGTGTGTGTGTGTGTGTGTGTGTGTGTGTTTTTACTTAAATTAATGTGTGATACTTAATACAATGTGTTTATGGCAGGGAAGGGAAAGTTTGACTTAAGATAGGCCATTTGTCTGTTAATATGATACTATAGAGGCTGACGTACAGTATCAGCAAAGTGATGTTTTGGTGCTTTTACTTTTTCGCCGGGGTGTAGCATAAGACAGGAAACGTGTGGATGTAGCACAACACCAGGGGCGGCGGAAGCTATTTAGGGTTAAGGTGGAGCTAACCGAGCGTGAAGAGACTGTGCATTTGTAATGATATATTCTGCACTCAACATCCTTTGTTTATTTGCGACGTGCAGAGCTCCACAGAGAGCTCACCATCTCCTGCCATCCCTTGTCAAAATTGTGGCTGCTGCCAGATCAGGTGGGCGAGATTTTGTACTCTTTTTGAAAGTAGCTGTTCTCATTAGTTACACAGCAAGGCCAGAGTTGTTGGTTCAGTTTATTTCCAATTTTCTGTCACAATGTCTTCACATAAAGTAATTGTTGTCCCATATAGTCTAGTTTTCTACACTCTATTTCCTCTGTTTTCCTCTTTTTTCCCTTCACATCTTGAGTGTCTGTCCCCAGCGTTGCTTCTCCCTTTCTTTTACTCTTCTCTAGTTGTCTTCCTCTTATCTCCTCTTACAGTAGCAGAGGCAGTGTGGCCCCCAGAGAAGCCCTGGGGGGCTTTAAAGGTCTGTGAGCTAACCCCATTACACCGCTGAGAGGATGAGGACACTGACACTAATGACTGTGAGGCCATGCAGCTAGCTCCCATTGCTTGCAAAACTAGCACAGAAACTGCTGCTGCGTGCTGTAATAGGCTTTTTAAAGGACAGATAGGGTCAAACACATACACAGGCATGTGCACTAATGTATTCACTACACTATCAATAGAACTGCAAATTGGAGTCAACATTCAGCCTTCTTTTACTTGCTGCGTTTTCTGTGTAATGATGCACTGTCCATGTAGACAGATGGTGCTCTGTGCCTGTAAGCATAGTCATGAGCCTTACTGATAAATCGTCAAATAATGATGACATTATTTGCCAAAAGGCAAGGCGTAGCTCTACCTGTGTGTATTTCGTGTTTAGTATTTTGCTCTGTCAGTTGAACATAGCAGTGGACACATGTGAACACACGTTACAACAATTCACAACAAATACTCTTGAATATTTTCCAGAATCCACAAAGGTTCTGCATGCTCCAAAAATATACCAGAACATTTGAAATGGTTGTTCCTATCATTTTGTCACTTCTGGAGCCACCCTCAGGTGGCCATCTCAGGAACTGCAGTTGATTGCGATTGGGTTTCTCTTTATTACACAAATCCCGTCATCCTGTCTTACTGAATTATTCAGTGGCAACATCATGATGAAAAGTACTGGTTCACAAATGTATTAATAAGAATGATCTGTGCTGTAAACCTTTCTTTAAATTTCTATGAGTATCAGTTATAATAGATTACAGACACCCTGCATTACAGTAGTTGTATTGTTTCTTATGTGAGGTGTTAATGTGTTGAGGTGTGTTTTTCCTTCACCCTTTTTCATCTTTCATATATTAGCACCTTTTCATACACCATATGTCTCACAGTAAACCCGGTTCCCTGAATGCACACAAACACAAGCCGTAATGTATGTTCTTACATTGTCACTTCCATGCACTAGTGCTAACATGTGCACATTTAGTTAAGAGCACACATGGACCCAGACATATTAACTCCTTCATTCTGCGGCACACTCACACGACAGCACCCCGTCGCTAGGATAAGAGGTGTAAGCCCAGCTTCTCTTCATTTAAAATACTCCAGCGCTCTGGATGCCGGCACAGCCTGCATTCCCAGACAGGCATAACTCGTACACGCTACAACCTAAGCACATAGCATGGCATTTTACTGGCCTGTTGTGTTATTGTGACAAAGATCAAAGGTTGAACTTGAAAAGTCCTCTGCAGAGAAAGCCCTGCCAAAGGTGGTATTACATTTATGTTGAGTTTTTCCAATGGCATGTTTTTACAGTCAGCAGTCACGTCCTGCGTGAGTAAGTCAAACAATAAGTAGTTTTAACAAGCAATAAAAAGACACTTACAACTGATAAGGCATCTCTTTTAGTTTAACGAAGGGCTCAGCCAACGTCTTTGGGTACCCTTTATTAAAGACACGAGAGAGTTTTAATTCTAAGGTCTGCAAACATGTAAAACGGATGGATAAAGAGGATTTTAAAGGAATGTTGAAGAGTTCACGGAAATCATCAAGATGGGGGGATGATGGATGCTCCAGGCGCTTTCAAGGTCTTGTACATAGCTTCATCATTAGCTACTGAAGGAACACTGTATGATGTATATATGATCACCACTTGCATTGACCTCATTACCACGGACCAGTCTTAGTTATTAGTTAGCTTTGTCAAGAGATATAATTTGTTTTATACAATTATTTCTTAGCTAGGAAAGCAGCACCTCGGACTGTTAATAGTGGCGGAAGAATATTCTACATCACCCATTGGTTTTCTGAATAGCAGCGCATCTGCCATCACTATCTTGGCCATCCACTTAATTCAATTTAATGCCAAGAGTGTAAGTGGAGCTGAGGTGGGCAGGCAGCCATGCATATAAGATGCTTGCGATATGAAATGGCTCTGAACTGTCACCTAGAGTGGCATCAAAAGTGTTTATTTGTGATGTAAAGGTTGACATGTGTCATTGCAGCTTAATTCTTAGGATATCATAAACCTACACATCAGTCTCGTCAGACTTTAAGGTATGTGCTTGTAGTCAACCTACTGGTGGTTTAGACCAATCAGCATCCTCAGTTTCCACAGTTTACCACCAAGTGAGCAGCCAGACATCCAAATGAGGGCAAGCTTCAGCTATTCTTTTATTTCTTTTATTTTTATTGGTTGAAGTTAACTTGTCACAGACATCACATTACTATTTTTATTAGGCATGTGACTGATCAGGAAAAAATTCTGAACGTTTCAGTAGGCTCACTCAGCTAGTGTGTTAAGTGACTTAATACACAGTTACCCAGTTGGACTCATTATGTTATTCTGTAGTCCATTGATAAGAGTAGGAACAGAATAAAGACCAATGTGCAGCAAGTAATGCAGGGAGGCATTTTATCCCACTGGCACAGAGATGAGTGTTGCCAACTTCACAACTTTCTCGCTAAATCTGGTGACTTCCCAAATCCTGGTGAGTTTTTTTTTTTGTGTGTCAAAGTGACTATCAACAAATCACTTCTGGTGTTATTGGAGACTTTGGAGACAGACATGAAAGCACATATCGTTCTGCAAACTGCTACTTTTCTTACTACTACAGAGGCGTTGGCAACACCGAGCATCTCTCTGAAGCACATGCAGTTACAGAATTGAAACGGAATTTGCCATTCATATGTTAAATGGTGGATAATTAGGCTATGTATATTATTCTGATGCATGGTATTTAGAATATTCAGAGTGTCAAAAAAAATAGAACCTCAACAATGTAAACTGACCTGAAAACCGTCCCACCTCTAATTTTTACATAGAGGTATATGGGCATTGACCTAGCTGCCAGGTTTTACAGCTTTGTTTCATTTCCATCCAGAACTACAACTACAACAACTACAACTAACTACTAACTCTCACATACACTATAGAATCCAGTTATAATACTTAAAATTAACAACTAATGTGGAACATCATATAGCAAACATTTAAGAAATAAGTAGACTCTGTAGCCATGGTGTGAGCTGATCCATGAGGATATTGGAAGAAGTGTGATAGTCGCATGCCCTTGTCAGGGTGGGCACACACACATATACACGGACAGTGTCTTGAAGACGAGCCACTCAGCTGTCAGCTCAGCCACATGCGGCAAATGAGGCGCTCAGCAATCTCAGTGACAGGCACAAGATGTCCCGGACCGCCAGAGGCGTGCACACTGACACTGACGTACACACACACACACACACACACACACACACACACACCCTTGCGTAAAATGTAGCTCAAACAGATGCGAATCATGCCTACTGGTCAAATATATGTTTTTAGGGATGAACAGGTTGCTGTAGAGGACAAGGCCAAAGCAAGCGAGTGATCTCTTGACATTTTAACTAATCCCTTCTAGCTTGTGGTTTCTTGCACATTTACAAGATTTGCTAGCAGCCAGGATTGGCTTTTTCACATATGCAACCTGTCATGTTAGATTGAAGGACGACATTGTACAGACCAGGGATGTGATGGCTCGGACACTGAAATGGACTGTGATTGGATTTAGATGACACCGCCGGCTCGAGGCTACCGGCCTTTCTGTGGGTTTTGAAGTGGATTCTGTGACTGCTCTGGTGTCTCATATATTGGCAACCATCTCTCCATGAGGCCGGCAGCACTTTGAAGACTTCCTGTGATACGGCTGTATGAGTTTCCCCTCACTCACAGCTTGTCCCGCAGTGATTTTAAATCTTCTGACAAGCCTACGCATACATACTGCAAACTATTAATCTTTGTCTGTGCTAGTGTTAAGGTGCGCTATGGAAGCAGGTATTGCATGGCTGTTTACATGCTCCTTTGGTGAGGTGTGATTAGTCATACTCCAACTTTTGCGTCAACATTTGGAATTTTCTGTGACTGTGCTTGCTTGTTTGTTTATGTACACAAACCCAGGCAGGCCCACAGTGGCATTGCGTGATACGCGTGAAGGAACAGGCTGTACCTGCCACGGCCCCGTGTTTGGTGGCTCTGGGCAAACACACGGTACCTGTCAAAAGCAGTTAGAGCCCCGTTCAGCAGCCTGCCCCGCTTGGCATCCCGTCAGACGCCAGCTGAACTTTTCACTTGTCAATTCTGAAAGGTTAGCGCTAAAATCAGCAGCGACAGATGCTAATGGATGGATGCTTTCTTGGCATTTTTGTGCAGGAATGCTTCAAGTCGCCTAGACCACCTTTTTCGACCCCCCTCCTGTCTCCATGCTACTTTGTCTTGGCCTCTCTTTAGCCCCTCAGTTCCCCTTTCAGAACACATCTGTCTGTGAGGGCAGGTAATAACCACACCACTGCAGGCACTGAGTAATTTTTGTTTAGGGTTTGGATTGTTTACCCTGGATCCCCCCTAGATCCACCTGTGTATGCCCCTTAGTGTTCCACATTGTTGATAATCGTGTGGTGTTCCTAGTCTTTTTGTTGCTCATAACCTATCAAAACAAAATGAATTATTTTGAGTTTAATTAAGCTAATTCTTTGCTGTCTGGGAAATTAAAAATATATATAAATAAATATAAAAGAAAATAATAAAATGATACTAAAATAAATTCGATAAGAAAATAATAACATTTGTTTACTCAGCTCATTCAATAATGCACTTGTGTTTGTTTTCAGGTGGAACTGAAGATGAAGTACAATGACCAGCACTGCAAGTCCAGAGGTCTTCTCCCAGGTCATCGCTGGTATGAGATCCAGGCCTACAGAGCTCTGAATCAGGCCTTGGGAAGGTAAACCTGATGTCTTAACATCCATCTTTTCTCTGGTTTTTAGTGGTATTAATTCAAGCTTCCAATTTTTTACAGGTGTATCCGCCACAGGAATGACTGGGGTGCCCTTATTCTAGTGGATGACCGATACAGAAATAATCCCAACAAATACATCACAGGTACACAGCTGACTGTATTTCCAAGTCTCTGACTTTGAACACTAGATGGCAGTAGTTATCCACTGTAAGATGATCCAAGCTTTGACACTGCAGCGTGTTTCTGTGTGTTCTCAGGTCTGTCCAAATGGGTCCGCCAGCTTGTCCAGCATCATGACACCTTCAGCAATGCCATGCAGTCTCTGGTAGCCTTCTCTCAGGTGCAGCAGAAAGTGGAGGCGACCCCTGCAAACAACCAAACCCTCAACACTACATTGTCATCTCCTGGCAGTCACCTACCAGTCAATGGAGATGAACAGAGCATACACAAGGTTGCAGAACGTCGGTTACCCAGCACGTTTGTCAAAAAGCACGAACCCCTGAAGGACCCCTCTACATTCCAGTCTGCGTCTACGCAGCTGAAAATTAAAGGGAATGAAAAAGCAGGTGAGATACAGAGAAGAGTTTAACCGCTCTTTAATTTTTTGAACAGTTTTTCAGAAAAAAAAGCTAATCAGCAATCCTGCTTTATTAATTCAGATTTTTTTATGTGAACTGACCATCATATCTCATACTACAATAGCTCCCTATACACCACCATGTCAAATCTTCTTTTGGACACATTCACAGTACTTATGTAGATTCTTACAGTTTTGTCATGTTCGTGATAATGTGAGATGTATTTTTTGTACTTAAAACAGGAATTTCGGAGTGGATTCTTTTGTGGAAGCATAAAACATGTCCCATGTGCTCTGAAAACTTAACTTTAGCCCATATTTATCTCAGCTTTTTAATACAGCGGTAATTTTAGCTAGTAGAATCAAACCACACCCTCCTTTTGAGACCTGCTCTCTAGCTTCTTTCTTCATGAATAATGGCATTTAAAACAGCGGCACGGTGCTCTTAAACAGCAGGGATCAAAAGGTCCGTATCATTTTTGCGCTGCAGGGCATTTGAGCATGACATCACCACCGAGGAAATATGTCGAGGTGATGTGTTTGCACATCGCCTAGGCAAGCACCCATTGTATTTGGGGTCATGACAAGGTTGAGCTCTTTCAATTCTGTGTGGTGGATAGAGTGGTAGAAGGGCAGTAGCCCCCACCACTTCTCTCATAGTAGCTGGGGTGGTGGTGGGGGCTATGGGATCAGTTGAGTGGCTTGCCTCATTACTGTAAGGTCTTTTGCGTGCCTGAGTGGCGCTGGAGCGAGCTGATGAGCAGATGTTGGACTGTTGCTTTTAATTAAATCCCCTTGACCTTTGTTTGGGTTATATTGAGCGTATACCCGTATATGTTTCCTTATAAAATATAGCACAGCACTTATTTCATGGTGAAACTTGCGAGCTCCTTTGTTGTCATATATGCTGTTACCATTGTTTGTATGAGCTGATTGTTAACATTAAACCGCTTTGTCTATACAGAAGAATCGAAGACGCTGCACAGCCCCCCAACACAGCCACAAAAAAGAACATCTCTGCCCTTGTACTCTATTTTCACCTCCAGCCCCATCAGCACCAACTACAAGAGGCCAATCTTTAAAGGAAAAACACCAAGTACCCCTACTCAGCAACTGGAAACATCCAGTCCTTCTGAGGAAAAAGAAAACCACCAGATCTCCTCCCCGCCACTGAAAACGGAGGCATTTCCTCTTAAACAAGGAGCTGCAAACAATCCCAGTGAAAATAAAGAGCAACCATGCAGCCTGGCTCCAGAGGCCTCCGCGGTAACAGCCCCTCCCAGCTGTGAAAGTGAAACACCCTGCACAGACAATTCAGATGACGATGACCAGACCATTTTCTTTACTCCTGAACTTTTCGAGGTTGAAGGCAGCCCTCAGAAAGAGGCGGAGAAGGAGTCACCCCAAAGGATGGTCTTAGATGCAGAGAGCCCGCCCCCAGTGTCAGAAGAACTTTTTGGCTCTGAGCAGGCCCAAGGGCAAGGCTCTGATTTTGATGGACAGAGTGCTATTTCAGTTAGTAAGGAGAGCACAGAGCTGTCACAGGGACAGAATGAAGAAATCAGAGGACAGATGCAAGGTGAGGAGGGAGTGGAGGGTGAAACTCAGAGCAGGCAGACAGGCAGTAAGCACCGCAGGCTGTCCAGGTCCAGGCAGAAAGCTCCCTTCACTCCTACAGGTAAATAACAACCTGGACATGAGAAATGGTGTGGGCAAAACAGAATGACTTCTATGCAAATACCATGTTCAGTGCACCTTATTTTGGTTACAAGATATTACCATATCAAATCAATGCAAATATTCAGTTTATTATCGGTTCACCTTTCAGACTGTCCCCAGCACTTTGTTGTAAAGTATATATCTGCTTCAGGCAATTAGCCCCACACACACTAATACCATGCACACAGGAGATAATCAAGCCTCAGCCATCCCAGATCAGTTTATGTCGTCTGACAGCTCATCTTATTAAGGCCTGCACTCAGTTATAACAAAGACATGACTAACCTTTGATATTAAAATTGCAATACTGATTGAATGTGCATTTGAACATTTCATTAAAAAACAAACGCTCATTTGTGTTCTGTGGAAACTCGGAATCATTTAGCCTGTTTTAATGATGTGTCTGCAGATTATGGGTGAGGAATGTTTTAGACATGCTCGATTTAACTCATAGGAGGGACCTTAATTTTTTTTCAATTTCATGTCTAAATATGTAATTATGTCCTGTAAACATAAGTGGTATTAGTGTGCGGATTTCCCATTTGTTTCGCCTTCAGTTCAAGCTTTTATATCAATGCTGGTAAGTAACAATAAAATTAAATGTTAGCATTTCATTTTGTTTTTCTGCTGTTGCTTTGTTTTTTCAACTAAAGGGCTCTTCATCTCAAATTCAAATCCTGAATATATATTACTGTACAAAAAAATCTGTAGATTTAGCTGTGTAAATGTAATGGGGTAGAGTTGCTTAAAATATGAATATTAGTAAACTGTATAGTACAGGAGGAATAATGGAGTGCAATTATAGAAATATCCATGATGCCGTACATAGGTTTCTGAAGAGCTTGCTTTGAGCCCTTTTGTGAGGTATCATCATGTTGGCAGTGTCATTGTCCAATTAAATATAGAGAGATTGAACACCAATAGGGCTGAGGTGGTAGGGAAGGCGGGCCACTTAACCTGTCAGTCAGCACCTGGGGTTCAAGTCCATAATTACTCAAAAGTCTTACAGTGGGTAAGTTATTACAAAGAAAACAATTCCCATATATTTGGTATATATTGAAAAGTTAAGGGAACCTTTTAACGGACACTAAAAGTCGTTCTGTACCAGACTCTAAACATCTTCAATTCTGCTGTAAATTGGGCATCTTAACATGGAGGGAGTGCAGGTCTGATACTTATGCATGGCCTTTATTTTTCATTCCCAGAGGTTGCTGCTTGGTCAGTGCCCATAGTTTT
>JAVQJX010215705.1:0-12033 GCA_036025115.1 Ambassis agassizii
AATAATAATAATAATAAAGCAGTAATTATTTGTGTTGCTTCGTTCTTTTCCTGTAAAGTTACTGTAATGTATGATAACACAGACACATTGCTTTGTATTCGTCGGTACGTGTTACTCTAATCAGCTGGTTGAAAACATGCGGTGCGGGAAACTGATGAAGTTTATTGGAGAAGCAGAGAAACGTCTTCAAGGAAACTCTACAAGTCCAGACGCCGCTTCAACCTTTTATTTGAATGAAAATGATCTGGATCAATCTTCACAGGCGTGAGGGACAGCGTCTGTTTTTACCACAGTGTGTTATAAAACGTGTCCTCCGAGACAGTAGGGGGAGCCACGTCGCTAAAAGTTACTTAGTGTGGCTTTAAGTCTGTGTTGGAAGCACTGGACCACAATAAAGTAGGAAGCAGATTCCAAGTGATTGAAAGAGCCACAACGGTGACATCTGCTGGCTAATCCACAGTACTACAGCCTTCAGATGAACACTTTGGAAAAGTAGTATTTTTCACCTTTCTGCCACTGAGCAGCATTCCCACTGCGATGGGCTGGTCCATTATCCATGATGATCTACAACAGGAAGTCCAAAAGTCAACTCAGAACACACACTGATTTCTACAGCACTGAACTGTGTGCATGTTTAATATTTACATGCATTACTCACAGAGTAGTTGGGTCCCATGGCTCTGATGGCGTGACCAGTCAGAGTAGCAATAGTGAACAGCTGAGGAGAGGTCTCGAGTACAGCCTGCACACAGCAGAGGACATTACACAGAGAAGAGATACAAGCGAACCAACTCAGAACCAACTTGATGTTAATGAGTCGCGCAGACCTTCTCCTTCATCTCACAGAGCAGGTCGACCATCACCATGCGTCCTTCGGCATCGGTGTTTCCCACTCTCACTCTGCGACCCGCACGGGACACCACCAGCTCATCGGCCACGTAGCAATCTGCAAAAACTCAAGAGTCAGCTCAGGAGAGGTCACACAAAGAGAAACATCACATGAGACATCACTGACCTGCACCCACGCTGTTCCTCACCATGGCCATCGCACCGACAACCTTCAGATGTTTGGGCTTCAGGTGGGCCAATATCTAAAAGCAGCACAGAGGTGGAGTCAGGCAGAAAGAACAGAAGAAGAAAATAAGGACTGGTGTTTTCAGCGCAGGGCCCGGTCAGTAACCTGGAAGAAGCCAGCGACAGCAGCAGCTCCACATTTGTCCCTGTGCATCCCAGCCATGATACCGCCAGCCTTGATGTCAGCTCCACCAGTGTCATAGGTGATGCCCTAAAAAAACAAAAAACAAAACAAAAAGAAAACAACACTTTCAACCCAACTGAACTGTTTTTTTTCCTCCACTACTTTTCTGTAATTCACGCCATTTGGAACTTTGTCTGAGAGAATATTTGTGAAGTAAACATGCAGCAGCTTTGTCACCCAACGCTTCATCTGAGCAAGACATTATTTACAGCCACAAAACATCAACACCAGCTGCTGCTCATCTAATCTCAAAAGTTTTAGGTTAATATTTACCTGCGCAGTCTAATTACCAACTAATTATAGCTTTGCAGACACAGACACATTTTATCGCATCCGTTTTAACCAGATTTTCCCTCCAGTTAAATCTCATCTCACCTTCCCCACCAACATGAGCGTCTTCTGGATCGGTCCGTCTCCACAGTACAGCAGCTTGATGACTCTGGCCTGGTGACGAGGTACACCTGTAAGCAGAGGATGAACGATGAATGAAACATTTGTGTCAACAATATGGAAGTATTCAAACAAAATATGCTGACATACTGTTGGCACAGCGGTTGACTGCAGCCAGGCAGGGATACTCTTTCTCCAGAGCCTTCAGGTCACTCACTACCTCCACCTACAGGTGATTAAACACATAGATGTTTCGGATTGTGACTAAACAGGTTTGAGCATATTTTCCTGGTTCTGTTATCACCCTCATTACCTTCACAGGGCTGTCCTTGAAGAGTTCCTGGACGTAATCAGCCGCACGAGGAGCAGCCATGCGTTCAGGGTCAGAGCCGCCGATGTCACGACACGCCAGCCTGAGGAGGAGAACTGGAGCGTGAGTAAACGACACAACTCTGAGGAGTCTCAGTGTGAAACAGTGTGACAAATCAGCCTCACCTCCCGCTCTCCAGAGCGCTCGCCAGCTGTACCAGCCGCCTGCCTTCAGCCTCCTGCATCACCCACAGCCCCAGAACACACACCTTGTAGTCACTGGGTTTTAGGTTTCCTTCTCTCACCTCAAGGGGCTTTTAAGGAATGAAATGTTGTAAGAAGTTAGTGTGGGCGAGATTTTTATTTCATACATATAGATAAACCTCTGAAAAACCTGTTCATGTGAAAAAAAGTGTTTTCTCACCATGTAGAGTGCATGAAGGGCCCCGAGTGCAGCCACCAGAGTGCTGTTCTTGTAATTCTTGTGCTGAGGGCTGACCAGCAGAGGGCGCTGCATACCAGCTTTCAAGGCCCTGAAGAGACAAAGGCGAGCATAATGCTGTCACTAAATCCTGATTAAAGTGATAACAGATTGCAGTCTTTCCCCTGAAGACTTAACTAACACTGAAGAGTTTTGAGTTTTTTGTTCAGTGTGGATCCAAAACTGTAGCTACAACAAACTGACCGTTTGATGCCGTTGACAGCTGCATCACTGAACCGTCTGATGTCATCGTAGTCACGGTTTACAGGGCCGGTGGAGGCAAACACCAGGCGGTTACCAGGGAGACCAGGGACTTTGAGGACCACCACGTCCTCCTCCAGACCGCTGTCCACCTAGAAGAAGAATATCAGCGTACAGATGAGAAAACAGAGAGAGGGGATTCATACGCCACACCTCGTTTTAACCCTTTAAAATGAAGCACTGACTGTAGTGAGAATGCTTAAAAATGGATTCTATATATGAAATATATCAATAGTCCATCTATAACCTGCACTACTTTTGTCAAAAGATGGCACACATAATGAAGTAGATGGAAAACAAATCAGTTGACTTGTCTGCATTTGTGTTGGTTACCATCTAACATTACTCAAATGTTTTCGTGCTTTATGAAACTGACTAATGTTTTTGTTTCTCTGCTATGTTCTCGTGCATTAAAGGAAACCTGAAAGAGGCTGCCAGCAGAAGCAGCTGATCATGCGATCAATCTTCAACTATTTCTGATATGAGAGAGAGCGTCAGAACTTATTCTGCAAATATGTTTTCATGCAGAGGAAATCATGTCAGACGTGACAGCGAGACTCAGAAAGCACCTGCTCCCCTTCATGCCTGTACACATGGTAGTTGCTACAAATGTTAGCATTACAGCTAACAGGAAAGTTCTTTTGTTGCAGACAAACAAACAAACAAACAGTATGTTGCAGTGTGTGAGTGCATATCAGTCTGTCAGTCCGCAAGCAGAACCTTTCAAAATAAAAGATGAATACAGAAGGAACGGACACGTACAGAGCTGTAGTCCTGCAGTGGGGCTTTCAGGCACTCCAGCTCAGGTGGCAGGGTCTCATGGCTCTGGGTCACTAAGACGATGCCATCGAAACTAGAAAGAACACAACAGTCATCACAATCAGCCACCAAACTATGAGAGAGAGAGGAAGCACAGATTTCCTCCTGATACTCACTTCTGGTTCTTGAGGTCAGACGTCCACTCTATAGGCTGGATCCTGGACAAAGAAGCATAAACTGTGAAATCAGCACTAAGAAAACCCCCACAAAGCTAAGCTCCCTCAGACAGTGAGGCAACAAAAATCTATTGTCAGCTTTTATAATGCATGCTCATGATAAGAGGCTGGGTCAAAGTGTGGAAGACCTTTGAGATCTGTGCAGAAGTAAGAAGTAAGTTATTTTTCTGCTGCTGTTGTTTCACAGATTCTTTTGTTTTTTACACTTTATGGACACGAATCATCCTCGCAGGGTTTATCTGTTAACTATAAAGATTCGTTTCACACTAGACAGACGCTCCTGGCATCATATTATCATTAAAAGGAAGAACAGACAGAGAAAGTGAAATGTAAGCACGAAAGACTGCGTGGAATTTGAGTGGAAACTGGATCCTGATAATAAACTCTGATTGTATCACTTTTGCACTGTGAATGAATAGAATTATCACTTAGCCTAAAGGACGAAACAACAATAAAATCAAACAATAAAACGCACATTTACGGCTGTTATTTTCACGAATAAAAACCGCAGGCACCGGAAATGCAAACAAGTAGCATAGCATATATGCTACTTCGAAACAAACTCCTCGCTTTCAAACAAAAGAAGCTTTTAAGCCCACCTGGTGCACATTTTGTCCTCCTTCTCCGGTATCGTCTGGGAGAGAGAGACAGCTGACAGCTCGCTGCTTCCTTGAACTGCTCACCGCGTGGTCACGTGATCAGCCCCGTTAAACCCGTGCTGCCTTCACGACCTTACGTAGCCGTCGTAAAACGCCATAAACAAGACAACGGAAGCATTAAACAGCTACTGCTGTTGTTTATGGAAGTGGTGGATTCATGCGCTAAATATATGTAGGATATTTCAATCTGCAAATGCGAATAATACAACAATATTTACAGCATTTTAAGAAAAAATCAGGACGTTAAAGAGCAATTACGGGCACCATAGGGAATTGTAGATTCTACTAATAATCCAACAAAAAGTAGAAAGCAGCATTCAATTGACTGTATTACCAATAACTGTATTATTTCTTGCACTAGTTTAACATTAATAATAGTCACAGTCCGTCTTTGTTTGAGTAATTCGTCACATTTGCCGGGACTGACCTCGTGGACTACAAACGCAACCCGGAAGTAGTAAAAAAAGTGGTGTTTTCTTGACTGAACCAGAGGTAAGTGTGGACTGTGAACAGAGCAAAGGGCGAGAATGAAGCAGCGGTTAGTGGACATTCCTCTGTAAGATGGCATTTAATCCTTGACAGGTAGGCAGAGTTTTGCAGCAGCTGCAGCGTGTCCATGATCATGATTTAAAGCAAAGTAGCAGGCTTAAACAAACAAACCAAAGGTGTATTTGACACCTTATTTGGATTATAAGCAGCAGGGCCAGGACTGAAATTAAACAAGATATCACTGAAAGAAATGACACTTTCTCTGGTGAATTTGCTCTATTTAAATTATACTTTTGGCCTGATAGCACAAGTAGTGTTATCAGGCCAAAAGTATAATTAAAATAGAGCAAATTAGAGCTCCCTCAAGAAACGTCCTGTATTTTACCATAAAAAGTGGAATGAGGTGTAAAACAGTGAATCTGAATTGCTGACCTGTCATCTTTTCTTCTCTCTCACATCAACAGATGAGACTTCCTCTTCGCTCCTTTTGTATCTTTAGGGGTTTCATTTCTCAAAGACAAACAGCAGAAGCGCAGAGGCGGAGCCTGAGCGGTGCAGCCATGCGTCTGGTGCAGTTCCGTCGCCGTGGAGACGCAGGAGGAATCAGGGTGGGAGTGGAGCAAGGAGAGGGGCTCAGCGTGGTGGACCTGAAGGCGTTTGACCCCTCCATGCCCTCCACCATGAGAGAGCTGCTGGAGCTGGGAGACGTGGGTCTGGAGTGTGCACAGAGGTATCAAACACACGATGACCCTCATCATCTTCACATCATCATCATCTTCACTAATTATGCTTCGTCTTGTCTTCCATGTGCTCATCATCATCGTCTGAATAAATCACCCTCACAGTTCTTAAATGTCACCCAAATCAACTAGTTTAATAATTTGCATCCAACAATCAACACAAAAATAAATATCTGGAATTAATCAGCAGCAGCATTTTCTTCTTTTATCCTCAAAAATCACCTCCTCTGTTGTTTCCTACTTAACCTTTTCCTCCTCAGAGCCTTGGCGTCTGGTCAGTGTGTTTTAGATCGAGCAGACATCCAGCTGCTGTCCCCTGTGTTGGCCCCGGAGAAGGTGGTGTGTGTGGGAATGAACTACAGGGACCACTGCCTGGAGCAGAACGCCCCGATCCCAAAAGAGCCAATCATCTTCAGCAAGTTTCCCAGCGCCATCACGGGGCCGTACGATGACATTACTCTGCCTGCAGAGAGTCAGGTGAGCACACTGCTTCACCTCGCCCAGGTTCGATTCCAGCATGAAAGAATATGAATGTTATCATCAAGAAAAATAAACATGATGGAATTTTTAATGGGCATTTTAGTAGTTATGCTTCTGTTTTGGACCCACAGTAAAAAAACAAACAATCCTAAGAACTTTAATAATTTTGTACTGAGGCTTTCAGACATTGGGGGCATTTCTCTTCTTTAGTTTTCCTCCGTTCCTGCATGTGTTACTCAACAATTTGAGCTCTGAAAGCACAACTCCACCACACACAGACAAAAAAAAATAGTCCCATGGCACAAAGTTATGTTATTCTGAGTGATCTACATTCACTTTAATGTTTAGAATCAAACTTTTGATTTGTGCATATATACACATGTATTTTTTTTTTAAAAATGACATTTTGAATAAGATGTTTTCTAGTTAATGGACACAGTCAGATTGTACTGCACACTAAAAAACATGATTTGCTTCTGTGTGGCTGAAGGAGGTGGACTGGGAGGTGGAGCTGGCCTTTGTGATTGGACGACGAGGAAAACACATCAAGGTCAGCGTCACTGCATCACCTCTGATGACCTCCGCACTCTGACGCTCTGCTGAAGCTTCTTGTTGTCCTCTTGTTCTTCAGGAGGAAGACGCTCTCTTGCACGTGGCCGGGTTCACCGTGGCCAATGACGTCAGCGCACGTGATTGGCAGATGAAGCGCAACGGGAAGCAGTGGTTGCTGGGAAAAACATTTGACAGCTTTTGTCCACTCGGCCCTGCCTTAGTAACCACAGATGCTGTTAAAGGTGAGATGGAGCGAGGTCATGAAGAGCCGGGCATTGGTGCAATTATCTGCGGTTCAGCAGCTTCACTGACTTAACAAGCTGCAATTCAGGGAAGAGTGTGTTGTTTTAGGCTGAAGCCACAGCCACACGATGAGGGTAAATTTCTGAGGCGCCTTCATTAAGTCATTAATCTGCCCGTATTGCTAGAAGGATGTTTGAAATGGAGCTGCCAGGCAAGAGTTCAAGAGAAAGGCCAAAAGAAGAGATGGATGTGCTAACAGAGGACATGGAGTTAGCAGGTGTGAGAGAGGAGCACGGCGAGGAGAGAAAACGGATGATTCAGTGTGTACACTACATGGTGCCGACAGCAGAGGAATGTGCTCCTTCTGGCTCTTCTATTAAAAGAGGCGTTTTCCAACATTCAGGATGGTACCATACTAGGAATGTAGATATGAAGTCATATAACAAACTTTTCACTTGACTAGCCTCAGATGGTCTTCAAGATGAAGATTCAACTCATTTTGACTGTACTGATGTTATTGTTCTATCTAGGAGTTCAAGAAACAAGCCTTATGTTTACACAGTGGCTGGACAACAAAGTAGAACTATGATGATGAAAAGCTACTTTAGGCCAAGAACCAGATGTTTATTCAGTAACATTCATTTCTCCTCCAGATCCTCACAGTCTGAGCATTCGCTGCCTGGTTAACGGCGACGCGGTCCAAAGCAGCAACACTGATCAGATGATCTTTAAGACAGCAGCGCTGGTGGCTTGGGTCTCAAAGTGAGTCCGCTCAGTGTGCACAGCTCATGAAGACGATGTATACCCATGAGAACGAGTGTTTAAAAAAAAAAAAAGATTTACATAACAGAAGTCTGCTGTTCTTCTGTAACCAGGGCCGAGTTTCCATTTAACAAATTATGCAAATCATGTCAGAGGGAACGCCATGCCAGCAAATGGCGTCCATTTCTCACACATTCAGATCTAAAATTACATGCTGCAGCTAAGATTTACCCACCACCAGCACCCTTTTGCCCCAAAGCTCTCCCACACAACTGGAGCGTCCTCTGATGTGATCTGAGATTTTTGGCCGCCTCCCCACCTCCTTCTTCTCTCAGGACTCGCAAGTGCCTGGTGTTATTCTGTAATAAGTTATCATTCTGTGTGCTTTTGCTACATCTAAATTAATATTCCTGCATAGCTGTCACTGTTTTTTTTCTCCTGCTGACAGGTTTGTGACTTTAGCTCCAGGAGACGTGTTCCTGACAGGCACTCCTCCAGGTGTGGGTGTGTTCAGGAAGCCACCTGTCTTTCTCAAGGTGATTTCATAAGTTAAAAATACTGCAGCCGGTTTATATAACTTCTGGTGTAGGAGTAAATATGTGTTTTTTTTGTTTGTTTGTTTTTTCAGAGAGGAGATGTGGTGGAGTGCCAGATTGATCAGTTGGGCTCCATAATTAACAAAGTGGTCTAAATGAGGGGATACTCAAAGGAATGTCAGCACTTCTCACAATGAGTGACTATTAACAAGAAAAACATTTTTCCTGCACAGAATCAGCAGGAATCGTGTAAAAATGTTTTCTGATGAGCTTCATTCACAATTTTTTTAAAGAAATTGTGAGAAAATAAAACATGGTGTTTATGCTGGATGAAACTATGTAATTATGTGACTCAACCTGAGCTGAGTCACAGTTTTCTCCAGCTGTTAAAAACTCCTTTAACAACCACCCACTGGAGCTGTACAGAAACTGTGATGTGTAGAAAGAAATAAAAAAGATAATATTTCTAATTATGTTTAATATCCTGGATGATAAGCTTCGTATAAAATTAACTGAGGAATCAAACAGCAACTGAGTTTTAATTAAAAGTATGCCGTCCTTGAGAATTTTTTTTTTTTTTAATTGCTTTGATCTGAGCTTTGATTTGTCTACCTGCTTGCTTCCTGGAATCATATAAATCACAGAGAGGGAACTAAATGTACCTGTTTACAGTTTGCTGCTGTGTGATGAGGTGCCGTGTTGAACCCGGTAATTATGTCTGTCACTGCGGAGTCACTTAAAATGTGTGAAACGCTCCGACTCAAAATTACAGTTGATGATTGTGACACATTATGGTCCGAGCCGAGTAATTTGCAGTTCAGTGTCATGTTAAGGACACTCAAACCAACAAACCTGACAACACTCAACTATAACTGCACACGAACAGCGGGATTGATAAGTTTGTGACTCATGTTTACCGCAGCGGTTGCAGAATATTTCAATTAATGTCAAAAAATGGTGAGCTCCTTCAACTTAGGGAGCAGGTCTGAGGGGACGAATCAGGTGAATGAGGTGGGCGTTGGATGAAATCTACATGCTAGGATGGCAGCTATTACTGCTGTGGACTTGCAGGCTTCCTAAGCTGTCCATCTCAGACCAGTCAGCATGTTAGGCCTCTACTAATGCTGTTTTGCTTGCTATTTTTACTACAGATTACTTGGAATCTCTCAGGGTCCATAGCAGCCATTGTCCTACTGGGCACTTTTGGCATTAATGCTAAAAAAAAAAGTTACTGACTCCAAACTTCCTTTTTCAAACTGCTCCTGCATGTAATGAAGGGTTTCCTCCTTTTACCTTAGGTAATGAACTTCACCTCCTATATATTGTAGGAAATTAATGCAAAATTTGCCCTGTAAAGTACCTTCAGACTTTCTGGCAGTTTGTATAAAAATGACTAGTTTATGGATAGTTAAAGAGATAATTTGGTGCCAATAATTAGATTAAATACACATCTGTCAGATTTGGCTAAAGTTACCTGCTTCAAGTTGATCATGTTTGGGGTTTGAGCTGCAGCTTAAGACAGCTGTGTTAATCCTCATTTGAACACTGGGTGGCAGTAGAGCGTCACTGTGGGCAGGACACTGCAGCTCCTTTTAGGAGTCAGATAAAAACCAGCTGCGCTGACTCCTGGCTGTACTCACAGTCAAGTGTAAACGCCCAAATAATGATGACGCCTTCCAGCAGCAGCGCCTCAGTGTCCAAACGATGTATCGATTTGTCTCTGCATCTTGATGTCAAGAGGTCTACGTCAAACAGACTCTCCAGAGGTCTGAGTCAGCAGACACTGAACTATGCTCAGTAGCAGATTGATGGGAGGAAATTATATCTAATACATGCATCACTGTGAAGAATTTTAAAGCCGTTTCTACTGAATTTATGATGAAGTAAGAACATTTATTGTCAGAACAAAAGCTGAAATAAGTTTAAGAGCTGCCTTCGTTACAACATAAACATCTTCTAAACAGCATCACCCTACAGTCCTCTCAGCTGATTACAGGGACTTCATAATCCTCGTCTCCTGCAGCTTTATGCTAATGCTATTACTAAAGATAAACTTAAAATCAATGTCTCCTCATTGAAAAATCAAAATGCAATTAACCTAAAGACACGAGCATCACGGCTCAGTGTGAATCTTTCTTAAATGTGAACACAAGCTTCCCTGACACCGACAGGTCAGACAAACAAAGGCTTAATTGCAGAGGTACTGTGAGATGAAGCGGTGCAGTTTCTGCCTGTTTTCTGACAACTGGAACAAAGGAGTAACACCCAGGAAGACGCCTACCTCCGGACGCTCCTCTGAAAGGACCTGAAGGGGAAAATAACACAGCATAGACGCAGCAGCGTGAGAAGAGTCACCACTGCATTATACAGGCCTCAGTTTGAACGATGTGAGGATGCAGCTTTATCTCGTGTTTAGTTGTTTATGAGGCAAAAAAAAAAGGGCCAAACTTCAAAATGAAAAACAAAAACAGTGATGAAGATGTTACATAAGTACCATTACCTACTTCAGGGTCTGAAGTAATGAGGCCAAATGAAAGAGCCAGACTTCACACTGTGCTGTCCTTTTGTTTTACAGTTGTATAAATTTCCTTTTCTGTGGATTTCAGAAATCCTCAGGGAGAAAAAGGAGCTGTCGGACGATCAAGATAACGACCATTTCTGACTGATAACCTTGATAATACACTTACTAATTGCCTCATGAGATCTTTGCTGATATATGGGTCAATGATGCTCTATTTTTACAGACAGCAATTCCCCCCTCACACACTGAGAAGACTCTGTCTACTTTATACACTGTTGAAAAGTCTAAACTCCACATTAGGTGTAAATCTACCTTCCTGACAATGTTTCGCTGTTGTTTGCACAAACAGTGCAGCTGAAGACAAACCATTCCCCTCTTTCCCAGCGTTGACGATTGCTGCTGCTGCTGCTGCTGGATAATCAAAGTTTCTGTTTAATCTTCAGTTCATTGTGCCTCCGTGTTTTCATATCAGGTCATCTCACAACCCGCAGCAAGAAATTTATCACAGAGGAATCCTCAGCAATAAGCTTTTCTCACCGCAGTCGAGCGTGCACATCATAAAATGAGAAATACTTTAGTGTTATAAAATGTTGCTACATTAAAGGTAAAAAATATATACATCTTGTTACTCTGAGGCTTCAGTATGTTCACACATGTAAAAGTCAATGCAACCTGTCCTTAAACCCTGCACTGTATCTTTAAGTGTTTTTTGGAGCCTTTGTTTCCCCACACAGCCATAACATTTGCTGACTGTAAATTATTTAAATCCAAAATAGCATATTTGGAAGCATAATGGGAGAAAATGTAAAACAGATAACAATAATAGGATTACAGGTCCATCAGTGTTCCTCTTTAAAGACCCAAATCTGAAATGTAAATCGCTCTGCCACAGCTTAGAGACCTCAACCTGCCTCTGCTACTCTTTTCTAATTTCTAATTTTAAATCACTTGTGTCCTTGGCCCAGTGCGTTCTCTTTATAGACTGACATTTCTGTCTCAAACATGATTGGATATGGCTGGCTCCAGTCAGATAGAGTTTCCTTCTTGTAGTATCAAAATCAGGTTGGACGCCTGTGCGCAGAATGTTTCTGAAAAAAGGCAACCAGTCATTGATTATTACTGATTTTCTGAATCAGGGTCACCTGGCTAGAGATTAACATCAGAAGTGAACTTCCTGAAGAGTTGGACTTGAACCTCAACTTTTTAGTCCTGAGTCGAGCTCTAATTCTCGTCAGGAAGCCAAACACACACACACACACACACACACACACACACACACACACACACACACACACACACACACACACACACACACACACACACACACACACACACACACACACACACACACACACAC
>JAVQJX010215804.1:0-10917 GCA_036025115.1 Ambassis agassizii
CACAGACACACACAGAGACAGACACAGAGACACACACACAGAGACACACACAGAGACACACACAGAGACACACACACACACACACACACACACACACACACACACACACACACAGACACACACAGAGAGACACACACACACACAGAGACACACACACACACACACACACACACACACACACAGACACACACAGACACACACACACAGACACACAGACACACACAGAGACAGACACAGAGACACACACACAGAGACACACACAGAGACACACACAGAGACACACACAGAGACACACACACAGACACACACAGAGACACACACACACACACACACACAGAATGAGAGATGGTGTTGTGTTTACAGGTTGTTGTCTTTGCAGGCGGGTTCTCTCATCAGTACTGGTGTGTGTGTGACCACCTGGGTGTGCCGTACAGAGAGGAGGTCCAGTGGGTCGGTGCTCTGTTCCCCTCTGTCCTCTCATTTATTCTGTCAGTGTCTGATCTCCTCATCTGTCTCCATCGTCTGTCCTCCTGCAGGACGTGGACACCATCTACCTCACTCAGGACACCAGAGAGCTCAACCTGCAGGACTTCATTCACCTGGAGAACAGGTGGGTGCAGCAGCCGCTCTGTGTGTGTGTGTGTGTGTGTGTGTGTGTGTGTGTGTGTGTGTGTCTCTGCGGCTGTGACAGTCTGAACTCGTCCTGCAGGGACCTGGTGCCCATCATCGCAGCTCTGGAATACAACCAGTGGTTCACCAAGCTGTCCGTCAAAGACTGCAAGCTGGTAACGTCCTGTTCTCTTTGCTTCTGGAGACCTGAGAGCGAAATGAACCTGAAGGCCTCTGTGTGTGTGTGTGTGTGTGTGTGTGTGTGTGTGTGTGTGTGTGTGTGTGTGTGTTTGCAGCCGACAGACGTGTGCGACCAGATTTTCAGAGTGGTGGCTCGATCCAGTCGGCTGGAGGAGCTGGTGCTGGACAACGCCGGACTGAGGAGGTCAGAGCGAGACACACAGACACACACACAGAGACACAAACAGAGACACACTCAGACACACAGACACACACACAGACACACAGAGACACACACTGAGACACACACACACACACACAGACACACACTGAGACACACACACACACAAACAGAGACACACTCAGACACACAGAGACACACACTGAGACACACAGAGACACACACTGAGACACACACTGAGACACACAGATGAATATTGTTGACTCCCTGTTTCTCTTCTTCAGTGATTTTGCTCAGAAGCTGGCCGGCGCTCTGTCACTTAACCCCGCCTCCACACTGTACACACTCAACCTCAGCAACAACTCACTGGAAGACAAAGGTTGTGCGCACACACACACACACACAGTCGCACACACACTAATGATCCTTTCTTTCCTTTGGCAAACAAATGTGAGTCACTCACTCAGCAACAACCAGGAAGTGGATCTGCTCAAAGGGTTAAAGTTTCAGTCAGCTCTCACAGCAGACTGCGCCCTCTGGTGGCCGTTCGGCTGACTGACTGTTGTTCCTCCTGCAGGTGTCTCTGCTCTGAGCGCTCAGCTGGCCAAACTGCCGATGGGTCTGAAACAGCTGAACCTGTCCAGAACGTCCATGTCCCCTAAAGGTGAGAAGGAGACACACACATGTCGTCTCCGCTGTCCTCTGCTGTCTTCTTAAGGACTGTGTGTCTCTCAGGTGTGAACAGCCTCTGTCAGGCTCTCTGTGCCAACCCGGCCGTGGCGTCCACGCTCACACACCTGGACCTGTCGGGGAACTCGCTCAGAGGAGACGACCTGCAGGTACGCAGCCTCACGGCGTCCAGCAGCCTCACAGGACACACACACACACACACACACACACACACACACACACAACATGTTTGTCTTCACAGAACCTGCACAGCTTCCTGAGTCACTCCAACTGCCTGCAGACTCTGGACCTGTCCAACAGTGACTGCTCTCTGGAGCAGGTAAGACCCGCTGTCCAACAGAGAGAGGACGTTCACGTGGACAGACAGGAGACGCTGCTCTGTGCACTGCAGCTTTGTGTGTGTTTTTGTAGGTGTGTGCGTCGCTGCTGAAAGGATCCTTGAAGCATCTGTGTGTCCTCAACATGTCCAAAACCGTCTTCTCTCACAGGTCAGACACTCTGTCCTGTTTGTTTTTACTGTAGCTGCACACTATGAAAGACGTTAAACCCAAACGAGGTTTGACTCCTCATTAGCCACATGAGGGCGCTTGTTGGGTTGCACTGGACTTTTGTCCTTCACTATGGACTCTGTGCTCACACAGGAAGTGCAAAGAAGTCCCCACGTCTTTCAAACAGTTCTTCAGCTGCGCCCAGGCTCTGACGTCCGTCAGTCTGTCGGGGACCCGGCTGCCTCTGGAGGCCCTGAAGTAAGACAACGTCCAAAAAGACACTTTGACAAACCTCAGCTGATGATTCAAAACAAACAGATTGTGTAAAAACCAAACGTTGTGCTCGTCCTGACCCGCCTGCAGGGCCTTACTGCTGGGACTCGGCTGCAACCCGAACCTCAGCGACGTGTCTCTGGACCTGAGCTGCTGTGAGGTAAAACTCACCGTGAACACACACACACACACACACACACACACAGTGCTCACACTGAGCGTGCTCTGCTCTCAGCTGCGCTCTGGAGGCTCTCAGATCCTGGAGGGCTGCATCGCGGAGATCCCAAACATCTCCAGTCTGGACATCTCCGATAACGGTGAGGACGTCCTTAAAGGAGTCGAGGCCGTGTGTGAGTCTGTGGCTCATTGTTGTGTCTCCTCTCAGGGTTGGACACGGACCTGATCACGCTGCTGGTCTGGCTGGCGAAGAACCGCTCCATCAGACACCTGTCGCTGGGAAAAAACTTCAACAACATCAAATCAAAGTGAGTAATCGGCACGCCGCGCGGCCGTCAGAGGACAGGTCTGAGTGTGTGTCTGTCTCTGCAGGAACGTGGCTCAGGTCCTGGACAACCTGGTCCACATGATCCAGGAGGAGGAGTCGGTGAGTGTGTCTGTGTGGGAGCGGCTTCCTGTTTGTGAAGGACCGTCTGTAAAGCGTCTCCTCTGTCCCCGCAGCCGCTCACCTCGCTGTCCCTGGCTGACTCCAAGCTGAAGACCGACCTGTCCATCGTCCTCAACGCGCTGGGCAGCAACACCTCGCTCACCAAGCTGGACATCAGCGGCAACGCCATGGGAGACATGGGGGCCAAGATGCTGGCCAAAGCCCTGCAGATCAACACCAAGCTGAGGTGAGGAGGACACACAGTGACCGAACACACACACACACACACACACACACAGTCACTGCACAGGGTGTGTCTTTGTGTGTCTGCAGGACGTTGGTGTGGGACAGAAACAGTGTGAGTCCTCAGGGTCTGCAGGACGTAGCTGCTGCGCTGGAGAAGTGAGTATGACGTCCAGGTGTGACGGGGAAGGCGTCCCTCAGACTCTCAGCGTCCTCTCTGTCTCCTTCAGGAACTACACCATCCGCTTCATGCCCGTCCCCATCATAGACGCCGCTCAGGCGCTGAAGGCCAACCCCGAGAAGACAGAGGACGCCTTACTGAAGGTGTTTGTGTGTGTGTGTGTGTGTGTGTGTGTGTGTGTGTGTGTGTGTGTGTGTGTGTGTTGACCTTCCTGAGTGTAACTGTGAGGACTTGTGGTGCAGATGGAGCAGTTCCTGCTGAGGAACCACGAGACGCGCAAATACCTGCAGGAGCAGGCGTATCGTCTGCAGCAGGGCATCGTGACCACGACCACGCAGCAGGCAGGGACACACACACACACACACACACACACACACATACAGACACACACACACACACATACAGACACACACAGTTGACAGCTTCGAAATACTCATTCTAGGTGTGAATGAGATGTATGAGAGGGCAAGAAATTGTTAAAGATGCCAGTATAAAAACACTTGAGAGAGAAGAGGAAGTGATGAGAAGGTAGGCACCGAGTAAACGAGGAAGCTGTCAGTCAAGGCAGGGGGGCGGAAACTGGCGCTGTCAGTGACAAATAGCAAGTCATTAACCCAGCTAGTCGCTTCTTAGATGGCGATGGTGTGGGTGGAAAACTGTGTGTGTGTGTGTGTGCAAGAAGAGAGCAGGATACTGTGCATATTCTTTCCAAAGGTATTTGTGAGGTCTCTGTTAATTGAGCACATACAGCTGCACTCTCGTCTATTCTTTTTCCTCTCTCAGTGGGGGAGAGGAGAGATTACCGGGGAGCCTGTCTAGCTGGGAGGGAGCAGGAGACAAAGAGGGAAATGAGGGAGGAAAAAGAAAGAGAAGAGGCAAGTAGGAGTAACTAGGGGCAGCATAAAGGCAGGTGAGGAGAAGGAGGGATGGAGAGCGGAGTTAAGAATAAATATATAGAAAAGGCAAAAGAGGGGGATGGAAGAGGAAGAGAACACATGGAGCAGGGAGGGGATCGTGTCTGTTAGTGCATGGGCCCTTGGGTGACTGGTTTGTGTCCCGTGGGACAGCTCCCCACTGCTAAGCTCTTACCGTCTGTCACAACCCGCTGTCACAAACACACATGCAGAGAAACACCCTCTCCAGCACATACACACAGACAGCACACACACCTCACTGCGTCTGTCGTCAGGATAGCAGCTGAGTCCTGTGAGGCCAAGATTCTTATTAAAACCACAGATCACTTTCTACAAGAGAGAGAGAGTGGTAGGAGGGGTGTAATCTGAAACAAAATTACAGACAGCCTTATGCACTCTGGCTTGACACTCACTGTGTTTCTGGTCCAGTAGCTGCTGCTGATTGACAAAATAAATATCATGCTCTTTCATTCAAATTATTTTCAATTCCCCCCTCTTTTTATTCCTGCTGGCTTCGATCCTTAAACTCCTGTCTTTTCATTCTCCCTCCCTCTTGCCCTCTTCAACACCATGTGCCCCTCTTCCCCCTTTCTAGCTCCCCCTTACACACTTCCCTCCCTCCATTCTGCCCCCCCCCCCCCTTCCCTTCCTTCCCTCTGTGTGTCTGTACCCGGGGGTGGCCCGAAGATTCCTGTGCTAAGCCCTTGGCATACATACAAGTGCACAGCGCACACACAGACACAGCTGGCTGCCGCTCAGGTTTTCCAGGGAGAGAGCAGGAGCCCGGCACCAGAGGAGAGGGGGATGGAGAGGGAGGAGAGCAGAAGAAGAAGAAGGGAGGAGGTGGGGGGGGTTACAACATGCAGAGAGAGAGAGGCAGGGATGGAGGGATGGCAGGGAGGGGGTGAGACGGAGAAGGGTTGTTGTGAAGTCATTTTTCATCACAGGGTTCATTTTTCACTGCAGAGTTCTCCCACTCTCTACATTGCTCTATTTCTCTTTATCTGTCCTCTCCTCCTCCTGTTCCCCTCCCTTGATCCCGCTTTGTCTCTCTTTATCTTCCCTTTTTCCTCTTTTTCCCCCCTTCTCCCTGTCTCTCTCGCCCCTCTTTCCCCCATCTCTCTCCCTTTCTCTCTCCCTCTCGCCTAAACTCTTCCCATCCTCTCTCTGTCTCTCTCTCTCTCTTTCAGCCTAGTTTCTCCTTTATGAAATATGGATGGGAGCAGTTTTGGGCGCGCTGAGAGGTTTGCAGTCGGAGGGAGGGATGGAACTTGGGAACTGGCAAGGGAGAGAGGGAGGGAGGGAGAGGCAGAAAGAGAGAAAGAGAGGGAGGGATGGAGCTCGTGTCTCAGCAGACGTGCCTTGTGCATGCACCTAAACACCTCACTGAGCAATCTGTCAACATGTCAGCAACACATGTTTGGTAAAAAAAAGAAAGAGAGGGAGAGAGAGAGAGCGGTTGGAAGGAGAAGGGAGAGAAAAAAAAAATCTCTCCCCCTCCAGTGGGAGTAATGGCTCCCACCAGGGCTCTGGAAATGCTTTGAATTCAGCAGATTTCTATTGCGGGGTCCTCCCCCGGGGGCGTCTTTTTACAATGCCTGCATCTCAGAAATTTGAGCCCGAGGACCCCTGGGGGCGTCCTTTCATAATGCCTGAAAATGTAGGGTTATATTGTGTGCTCTTCCCCATGGGGCTTTTATTAATACCTGTATTCACTGCCACTGGAAATTACACAGGCGGCGCTGCAGGGGCCCGCGCTCGCTCCAGGAAGGGAGAAAGACTCTGCAGGGACATTTTCTCTCTTCTCCTCTCTCTTTTCTTCCCTTCTTTCCCCCTCTTCCCCCCTCCTGCACCTTTCTTCTTCTTCCTCCTCCTCCTCCTCCTACTTTGACTCTCTTCCCTTTTTCTTACTTAATGCAAGAGTGAAAAAGAAGAATTTGCCAAAGGACATGAGAAAGTGTGTTCAGTGTGTGTGTTGGCACCAGCTAACCCTCTTGTATTCAGCCCTACTTTGCTCAGAGGAAAAGAAACACTCGATTAAAAATGTAACTTCCCTCTTCCCATTTTCTTTCTCTCATCTCCCTCTCTCTCTCTCTCTCTCTCTCTCTCTCTCTGTCTCTGTCCTTGTGTGACTGTGTAGATCTAGCAGAGAGAAAATATTTGTGTGTGTGTGTTTGAGAGTGTCTCTATGCCTGTGTGTGAAGCGAATGTAAAAGAGAGATGTTTAAATCTATAGTTCAGGACAGCGTGTGTGATCGTTGCTCACTGTGTCAGCCATAGAAATAGAGATGACTGCTTCTGTCTCTGAACATTCATTAGAATTCTTCAGCCAAAGGGTTTGCTGCTTCTCTGCGTGACTGTTGTTTGTGTGCATGTGTGTGTATTGATCAAATATTTACACAGCAAGATTATAGAAATATGCATTTACATATCTCTGAATAAATAACATTTGTCACATCTCTACAGACAGACTGTTTAGATTTCAGATTTGGAGGCTGCATGCCATTTTCTGTCTTGAGTGGACACTGCATTGAATCCGCTCTGCTGTCTGGCAGATGATGATCCTGGGCTTCGAGTATGGTCAGAGTGATGCTGAAGTTGACACGTCTCCATTAAAACCATATTATAACTGACACTATATGACAAACAGCTGCACTGTCTGGCATGCTTAGATATAAATGTGCACGTGGGGAATGGGTACATTTATCACAAAGGGATGTTGATGTGTCCTTCACTTCCAAATGTTTATCTTCTTCTCCCAATGATTTTGTTCCATTAAAACAGACATACATCAGGAGTCAACTGACACATCCTCAGCCCTGTCCAAGAAACGGATACTCCTTACAGAAACACACAAATTACACAAACTGTTTATTCCTATACACAGCATATAGTTTTGCATTTGACAGCGCTACATTATTTCCAGTGTGACTGCATACAAACACTGGGTAAGTGTAAGTGTTTCACTGCTGGGAAAGTCCCTCTAACTGATCCAGATCTCATTTCTCGGTTCTTTTCACTGTTCCTATTGTCATCTCATGTGCTGTCAGGTATTTCTCTCTGATCTACTCACATGGCCCATTGGTTATTAGTATCACTTTGCCTGAGTCAGAATAAAAACAACTCAGTGTCTTCATAATGACACATTATCATAACAGGATTTGGTCTCAAGGCGTTTGTGTCATCCTGTGCAAAGTAGTGCAAGAGAATGAGCTGCATCTCCCTTGGGGAACGATGAGGAAACAGATCACAGGTAGAGGCTGATGTGGTGGGGTGTGACTTCTCCAGGTAGCAGCACAGAATGAGCAGTGTGTTTAAGTATGTAATTGGACCACAGTTAATTAGTTAATTAACAACATCAACTGTTGACAGCCACACTTGAATCCACAGGCTTATGGTTTCTTCATTCCTGGTCAGTAGTGATTTGTCAGGTCTATTTTCTCAGGTGGTTACTTCAACAAACTTTGTGTTTTGCTTTGGCCAATATAGTTGTGCTTGTAAATCAGAGGCTGCCTGTGCGTTGTGTCATGTCTTTAGCAGTTTGTGTGTATGTGGACAGATCAGGATTGAGATGTCATGAGGCCATGTGGGGGCCTCATCCGTGTATGTAGGGGGGTTGTCAGGATAATGAGGAACAGGCCATTCCCTTGGATTCCTGCACCCCTGCCAACAGCCAGGACCCCTAGAACCTCAGCCCCCCTCCTTTCTTTTCTATTTTCTCCCCCCCTCCTGCTGACACCTGGGACTCCTTTCCTTTTTTTTCACTCCCCCTCTGCTCCTTCTTTCTCTCTTTCCAAGTGGAACGTGCCACCTCCCTCCATTTGATGAACCTCCTCTCTCTCTCTCTCTCTCTCTCTCTCTCTTCCTTTCTGCATCTCTTTTTCCGTTCTTTGTCCACTTCCTTGTTTCCTCCTTTTTTCTCTCACCCGGCTGCGATCATGTACCACTCCTCTCTCCAGTCTTTCTCAAAGCACATAGACCGCAGTGTCTGCCTCCTTCCCTCTGTCCCTCCCCGCTGAGTTCTCATACTCAAAACTGACCACATCCCTTCCTTTCACCCTCTCTCTTTTTCTCCCTTCCCCCCCATAAACTCCCTCCACTCTCCCCATCATCTCTGTTCCCCGCGGAGCTGGCCCCAAAGCTCTGATCCCTTCCTCCATGCCCCCATCCTTCCCCACTGTGCCCTCCTAAGACACACACATACACACACATGCACCCTGTGGTGGCTGGCCCCAAAGCAGCCCCTGTTTGTCTTCCTCTCTCTGTTTTTCCACTCTTTCTTTCCCTTTTTCCCCACCTCTGTCTCCCACATCCTCTTTGATGCTTATGCACTTCACAAAAGCTGTTTTTTTTTAAGTTTTACGAATGTATTACATTGTATACTTTATTTTGCTCCCTACCTTTTTTTGGGTGAATCATTTCTTGACATCCACTGATGACATCTTGTACACTGAACTATATAAGCCCCATAGGCTACTTTTATTTATTTACTGCAGCTTTCCTATATCAGTTTTATTGATAATACTTTCTAGGAGGTTGCACATTGCTCCCAAAACTGTAAACTGTATCCTGAGTGGAGCACAGATTGTTCTTTATAGGCAATAAAACCTTTTAACTGTATGTAAACATTCTATAAAAAATAGACTACACATTTTCTATGACACAGAAGGGTGATGCTGTGTGTGGGTCTACTGATGGCTGATTAAAACATTGACTTTGTCCAAGCAGTGACTTTTTAACACTTGCCTGCCAAGCACCACGCTTAAGAGAACACAGTCATTTTTAATGTTAGCGATATTTTATGATGCCTGTAACATTTTTGTCCTCGTTGTTATGGTTAATGACCTTCGCATTGCTCTCTTTAATACAGATTTTGTGATCTAACTGTGTATGAAAACATCCCGAGCACTAAGTTTAATTTAAAGGTGCACCCAGGTGTGCAAGCGAACGCACAAACGTGTACGCCAGCAACCACACACACACAGTTTCAGTCACAGACAGTGGTGGCAAAGGGCAGTGTACCGCTGGGAGAGGGCCTATAATAGTTTTAACCCAGTGCTCAGGTGTGACTCGCCTTTGTCCAGCCAAATGTCAGAGAAAAGCACAACTCCGGGGAGAAGGGTAGAGTGGGCGGGGGGGTGGAGAAGAGGTTGAAGGGAGAGTGAGTCAGAGAGAATAGAAATGCAGAAAAGATTCATATAAGCAAGACTACTCATGTGACTAATCTAACAGAGGTGATATGTCAGACTCCAGACTGTTTTCTCATGAAATCATCTGGCATTCTTTATTAATTTACACATTATTTACTTTTTTTTGTTGCCCAACTGATCCAGTGACGGATATGTCCAGCTCGTGATCGGCTGCCTCGCCAGGCTTTCTATCTGGGCCCCTGGTAATGTGGGGGCTGGGAGCCATGCTGTACTCTCCACGCCTCAAGAGCTCCCTTGGGGGGCAAGAGGACCAACTCTGCCAGCCTCTCTCTCACACTCCCATTTACCCCCACCCCAATGCTGAACACACACACACACACACTGACGTCAGCTGCTCTGGGCCTTCTCCCCTGGGTGCTACCAGAACCCTTTGTTTTCCTCCCCCTCTGTTCCCTCCCTGCCTCTCTCCTCTCCATCTCTCCTTCCACCACCCCTCCTCACTTCTCTCCCTGTCCTTTGTCCCTAGAAATAGCTGTCCTGCTTACTGCCTGATTGGAATTCACTTCACTATGGGAAGTCACAGGGGAGGTCCATTGTCAAGTGTGTGTTTGTGTGTGCACATTTTGTGTGTGCGTATATTTTTGCTAAGCGATCATGAGGGCATGCATATTTCTTGTGTGTGTGTGTAGGTGTGTGGTAGGTTGCAATTGTATTGTGGAGAAAGAAAGAAGCTACAGTTCAAGTGACTATAATAACCAGTTTGTTATTTTGATTGAAATGTACTGAAACTATACAACCTTAAAGAAAAGAGACATTTGTCACACTGTATAAGCTTTCACAAACAATGTGCACCCTGTTTGTCTTGTGACAACTGGCTCAGCTGCTGTTTTTTAAGTCAAAAAGTTATGTGCTTTCAGGGTTGCTGCATTTACTCTTCATACTTTGCACCTTAAGTTAAGTTTGATGAATCAGTGAACACACAGCAAAACTTAATGCCCCCATCACTAACTTGGGAACATTCCCAAAGTGGCCTTCACGTTCTTTTGGTTTCTGACAAGAAGGTCCTCCGTTCTTCTCCAGAAGATCAGCTGCAAACCTAGACAATTAGCATGATGCTAACTGTAGTTATTAGTATTACACTAAAGTTCAGAGAGATTTTAATTTATCACAGAGTTTAGTGGATCCCACTCTGCAAAGGAAACTGCAGAATGCTCCTCTGTCTTCAACGTGCTACAGTTTTTATATCTGTAGTTGAAATATGCAGTTATTTATGTTCCTTCATAGACATACATTTATCCAGATTAATTATTTCAGTGAACAGGTGAGAAAACTCATGGCCATGTGCAAGGAGGGCAGTTGTCAATAATCAAGCAGCATGTTTTTTTTTTTTTTTTTTTTTTTTTT
>JAVQJX010215827.1:0-16346 GCA_036025115.1 Ambassis agassizii
ATCACGATAATGCGATCTATGGTGTCAGAACATTTTTAAAAATTCTGTTTTTTCTTGGCTGATGTTCTGAACATGTTGCATAATCCATAGCCTTGTTAATAACAGGTTTATGCTGAAAAAGAAGCTGTGAGAAACGTGTTGACGGTGAACTCTATGGATCATCCAGGAAGGACATTATCTCTTGTGATGTGTTGAAGTGAAATTAAACGCCAACCGTCTTGATTAGCCTGCAGAAGGTGCATTTGGAATTAGTCTCCAACATCTCTTTCCCACATGGAGCTTTTATCGAACTACTCCGGTATTCCAACATGTGTGTACAGTACACCCGAGCGCAGGCTTTGAGGTTTATTTGATCTTCACATCAATACAGCACCTATAGCAAATAACACCTGCTGTTTCACATAGCTGCACCGCATGACACATTGAGGGCATTGTGTCTTTTGAGGATTAATAATGAAAATGGACAGATAAAAGCTCATTTATACCGATACAGGTATAAATGTACCATCCAACAAAACACATCACAGGGAAGGGTTAATAAAGATGTAAAGATCAGTTCTAGTGGTGCCATGGTTACTGTAGGAGGAATCAGGAGGAGTTGATGAGGTAAATGAGCAAAGTTTCCTGCAGGGTAAAAGAGGGAGAGAGAAAAAAAGAAAAGCACATTCAGTGCTTTTATTTGTTCCAAGGCAGCAGTCTCAGGGGCTCCAGGAAGACTAAGATGGAGAGGCAAACAGCTTGTGCTGTACCCAGAGAGGACAGTTTGCTGTGGAGCTGTCTGTGTGTCCGACTGTGACCTCTGCACCTGGGCCTATATTGTTGCCCATGGCGATGGCTTAAATTTTGCATGTACCTCATGAATTTTACAGGCAGGAAGGTGAAGGAGAGACAGACACTGAGCAAGAGGGAGAACAGCCCTGCAAAAAAAATATGGATGCAGCATCAATGTAATCAACATTTTTCCAATAGTTATTGTACTCTTCCTGCATTTGCATCTGTGCTGTCAGCAGTATAACAGGGAATACTTGGGTAATTATAGATGTCAGTAATATTGTTGTCTTGCTTCACTTCCTGGAACATAAGGCTTATCAATTATTCATTTTTCTAGCTTACCAGGTGATTTCATCTCAGGGAGTTGTATTACATGCAGCAGTCCTGTAGAAAATTTCTTTCATAGCAGTAGCAGTGCAAGTGTGCCAAGTTCACACTCAGTCAGTGCTGCTGTCATTGGCATCCCTCTTTTTTTCCTCAGGGCATCCCAGCTTTTCTGTTTATGGAGAAATATTAGATGCACATGCCGATGCACAGGCAGACACCACAGAGTCAGCCACTGCATCTAGCCTTGCTTTCCGGAACAAGTTGTTCAGAGTATGAAGGCCAAAGACTCACAAGCAATGAAGGATAGTGCGAAATGTTCGCATCACATAACAAGACAGAGGAGGTCATAGAGTGAAGGAAGAGGCCGCAGCATGCCCTCCCGAGGACGGGGAGGAACTTCAGAGAGATATACTTAACGATTTATTCCCATATACTTTTATACTGTGCATTTATGCATGTTTATAATGTGTGTCAATGTGTGCGAGCAGCTAGAGAACCAGGATTCAGTTCGAACGCTGCTGAAACGGACAGAAGCGGAGCTGAACGTGCGTGTGGCCGATGCCCTGAGGAAGCAGGAGGATCCACTGCAGAGACAGCGCCTCCTGGTGGAAGAAGAGAGGCTCAAATACCTCAATGAGGAGGAGCTCATCATCCAGCAGCTACAGTAAGTAACTATACAACCACTAACATATGTTTCTCATGTTATTTGTCATAATAATCTTAATATATGCATCTATTATTATTCAATCTCTGACTGTTAGATTTCACATTAAACTGTATTTTTTAACATACTACTGTCACAATATACCCTTCATATCTCTTTCACAATGACTCACAGCGGCGGTAGGATAAAAGTGTAACTGTAATTAAGCCCGACATACAGCAAGATGCTTATTAAGATCTGAGGTGTGAAAATGTCCAGCAGCTAATTAAAGTGACGGGTGCAAAACGAGAGCAGAGAGCCTACCTCCAGATTTAATAACCAGATAACTGGCTTCAGTTACATACTGTATGTGGGACTGTTCACAGTGCTAATAATTCCTGGATTCCTCAGTGAGTGGCACTCAGAGCTCTGTTTGTAATCCACAATATAATTGCTTGAACTGTTAGCTGATCTCTGCTAATCGACGTCTGTGATTCTGCCGGGCTTTTGGTCTATTATTTTTGGTTAATTACAGTTGCATTCAAAGACAAGTGCATCACCCCCTAAAATGATAATTGTCGTCCGGCAATACGTCTTACAGATTGCGTCAGATAAGGCTGATGGGTGTAGATGGTGATGTAATATTACATCAGGTGTTCGGAGTGCTTCCTTGCTCTTGTCAGGAGTTGACGCCATATTGTGATGCTAGTCATTACTTCATCATACTCTTTTGTTGAACACAAATAGAACTTTAGAACTGAACATATTTGCATAGATTTGGAAACATCAAACTTGTAAACACCGTTCCACACTCCTCCACTTCAGATGTCCAGATCTGGCTGCCATTTGATTGACAGACAGCTTACTTTTTTGTTTTTTTTTTAACCGAAAACTTGACTAATATATTTCTAAAGATAAATATTCCGAAAAAAAATTAAGCATAGGAGGAGGAATCCCTGGTGTTCAGCCTTCTGTCTGTTCCATCTCAGCGACCTGGAGAAATCAGTGGAGGAGATCCAGAAGGAGTCGTCTGTCAACCACAAGCTGGTGACAGTGCAGGAGCTGGAGGAGAAGGCTAATGTTCTGAGAAAGCTGGGAGAGACACTCACAGACCTGAAAAGTGAGTCATTCTGGCACTAACACAGCTTCTTACTCTGCAGACTGTTTATAACGCCCCAATTACTCACCAAGCACTGATGATCTTTTAGTCACCCACAGCCAGTTTGCAGCTTTCCAACCAGCCTCACATTAAAGTCTTTCTTTTACAAACTGATGTGTTTAGGGGAGCATGACTGACTTCATATGTTCCTCTTCTGTTTCTTCGTGCAGATCAGTTCCCGGGACTGCAGAGTAAAATGCGGGTGGTGCTCCGGGTGGAGGTGGAGGCTGTCAAATTCCTCAAAGAAGAACCGCACAGACTCGACGCCCTATTAAAACGCTGCAAGACCATAACTGACACCCTTGCTATGATGCGCAAGTACGAACCAGTGCCTTTGTCAGAGATTTGTAAATAATCCAATAAATTCTTATTTTTGATGCTTTACAGTGAAATATGTCCACCATTAGCCGGCATGAATTGAATCAATGGGAGCAAGACTTTTCCATTTGTACCTCTGCCAAAGACATTATGTTCTCTTGCCTTCACATTCTCTTCCTCTTGCGTGTCAGCAGGGCATTATAGATTTCATAAAGGGCAGTAGACAGACCTTGGACTGAGGAAAATAGATATTATTGTTGATCCAGATCACAGATTCTCATCATCATTAAAAATTGAATGTTTTTTTTTAAACCAAAGTTTTAAAAGTGATTTAAAGGTGTTAAGATCAAGACAGTCCTTATGCAGACAAGATGCTGGTATTATGCTGATCATGTTTTTTGGTGGCATTCTTATGAAGTTCCTTTTCAGTCACATGAATTATGGCCTCTAAAATTTGCCCTTCAGCAGTCATTCTATCTGCTAATCCACCTTACCCTGTGGTTTAATTAACCACACTGATGAAAGAGTCCAACAAATGCTGTTTTTCTCTCTTCTGTGTCAAACAGTTGGAGATGTTTTGATGATTTTTTTATTCATGTTGCATTCCATCTTAACAGACAAGCACACGAAGGGATTTGGAAGAAGCAGGAGGACTTCTCAAGTCCATTAAAGCACAATGAGGACTTGCGAAAGCTTTCAGATTTCGACATACCAACCAGCCCACCGCTCACCATCAATGATCTTGGAGGAGGCAACAGCTTGTCCAACTGGAGCCCCCACACCAGCCTCAGCCGTGGACACAGTAACCCATCCGGCCCACACAAGGACAATCATCCTCCTGTTCCCCACAAGGGCAAAGCTCTTGAGGAGCTGGAGCGCCGCGCAGCGGCAGACAAAGCTCTGTCTGTGGAAGTCCGACTGGTAGAGTTTTTTTCACTTTTCACGGTTACATCAGCAAAAGAAACAGCGGTTGTTAATAAAGGATTTATTTCGTCTCCTCTTGACAGGCAGCAGAGCGGGACTGGGAGGAGAAGCGGGCCAGCCTAACACAGTACAGTGCCCAGGACATCAACAGGCTGTTGGAGGAGACACAGGCTGAGCTAATGAAGGCTATTCCAGACTTGGATTTCGCTGCCAAACAGATGAAACCCTCCTCCAACACCCCATCCCCCCAGACCACCCAGATCGGTACTGCAACCCCAGAGCACCGTGCCAGCAAGCCTCAGCACAGGCTTTCAGGAAAGGAGGGAGGGTCCAGGCGTGGCTCAGGTAAGAGGCTTAAATAACTTCGCTAACCCTGTAAATTGTCTCAAGCATGAATCCCTTCTAAAGGTGTGACTCTCTTTTTCTAGATGAGCTCACAGTACCACGGTATCGCACAGAGAAACCTTCCAAGTCTCCTCCTCCTCCACCACCTAGACGCAGCTTCCCTTCTTCTCCGGGGGTGACCACTCGCAGTGGAGAGTCACTAATTCCCGGAAAAAGCATAAAGGTAGAAATGCACTCTTTTCTCATCACCACTGCATTATATTACAACAAGCAATTCTGCCCTTTTAATCTTCTTTAAACCCACAAATCAACAAGATTATATAATGTTGAAGGGTCTGTCATTTATATCCCTTTTTTGTTCTAGAAATCAGAGTCCGAAGAGACTGAAGGCCAGAAACCGCATGTAAAACTGAGGAGGGCCGTGTCTGAAAACCCCCGTCCTGCCTCTACTCCCCCCACACTGGCCTCAGGGGACAAGGAGGACAGAGAGGAGGAGAAAATCGCTGCCGAGCTGGAGGTAAATTCAACATAGCTTCTGCATCGTATCCTAAATGAACTGTTCAATGGGGGGAAAAATGTGTGTTGTTTTTATTATTTATGTTCAAAATCTGCCGCTGGCTGTTTTGCACACACATATACACAATGTGTGTGTGCGCAGATATGCTCAGCATCATTACCACATGTTCAAGCAGCAGGTGCCATATGTCCCCCCCTCTGCCCCTGGCATTAGAAGAACCCAGAGATCACATAGTGCTCAGTCACACACATCATCACACAGGGCTCACAGATCACAGACAGACAGATGGACCCTGATAGCTGCTTGGGTTGTGTTTGAGATGGCCTGCTTGAAATTTGATGGAACAATGAGTCAACAGTAAATGCTATTGATTATACAGTGTGTGTTTTAACGTCCCTTTTCCCTTCCCTAGCTGTTTGAGAGAACTCCTCTCAGGCTCTCTTTGCCCGTTAGTCTGTACAGACCGGACCTGTGGTCTCCTGAGGCCTCGGGCACTGAGGTAACTCTCTGGCTGAGGCTGAGCGGTGTGGATTGCTGTCTTGTTAAGCCTTTGCCTCTGTACCTCTTGACCCCACTACCACACAAAAGCCTTCGCTCAGATCTCACTTCAGTTCTGCAGAGTGCCTTTTTCCTCTGTTTGTTCTTTGCATGCAGACTTCACATGTAGACGGTTATGCTCTGTTTTAGGTGTGGATTGATCTTCACTAGAACACAAGCATATTGTTTTGCTCTCGGCTCTCTTCACATGCTTATTTTTACTGTCCTTTGTCAGAGCAATTACACATTTGCTTCAATCAGAACAATTCCCATTAACCTCATGGTTGTTGCACACAAACCTATTTGTGCATATATGGTGTGTGAATGTACTGAAGTACTGTGATTCTTTGTGGTGTTTATATGATCCAGTCATGCAGCTCTCTGCTATGTGTACTCAGTTTACACACTTTTATCTAGTCACGCATTACATAACTTATAACTTTCCTTTTGTTCCCAGGTTGTGCATGTTTTTTCTTTTTCCAGTCTGTATCAGTCTCACTTACAGCCTGTTCAGGGACTGCTGCGCCGCTCTTACTGTGTTTGAATATAATCCTCAAGTCCTTTATTCATTCATAGGGAAGGCTCTTGTCTCCTGTCCCCCACATCGTGCTGACAGAAGATACCTCAGAGGATCCGGTTAGAGACTTTTCAAATGATCCAATTCAGGAGAGTCCATCACATGATTTCAGTGGTCGTCATGCCACTAACTACAAGACTGTCATTTCAAAGGGAAGGCATTCAGATGGATTTGAAAGCCCTCCTCAGCGGGAGCGGTTTTGTTTGGATAAACTGGATGTTGCCCTGCTGCTGACAGAACTGGAGATGAAGGTGGTGTCTCCCCTTGAGGCAGAGGAGCTCTCCAAAAGAGAGGTTGTGCAGACACTCAACATCTCACTTCAGAATAACGAAGTCTCCGAGGTTCAGCTGAGTGAGCGGCCTCTCCTGCTGCTCTTCAGAGGGGTAAAAACCACCAGAGAGGCCTACAGACGGCTGCATTCCCTTCTGGAGACGTCCAAACCGGTTCCCAAACCTAGAACGAAAACCTCCAACCTTAACCCTGGCCAGCTGAGCTCTCTAATAGAGGCTCTGAGGAGAGGGATAGAGTCAGGGGATGGCGAGCTGACTCTTCGACACACAACTGAGATAAAGCAAAGTTCAGTGAGCAGTACTCTTGGGTCCGCTGGGTCTGCCTCCTCCAGTGGTGGAATGAGAGCAGACATCCGACGCTGTACATACAAGAGGCTGGACAGCCTGGAGGAGACTATTCGTGAGCTGGAGAACACCCTGATAGAGATCAGTGGTTATCCCACAGCAGAGCACCTCTACTCAGGAACAGCACAGAGGAGCAATAGTGAGACCTCAGAGACAAAGAAGCCACCGGTCCCACCCAAACCAGCATCAATCCAGGTTCACTGCTCACACCTGTTGTGTCAATCTCCTGCTCTTGAAGTGCCTCGATCTATTTGCTCTTCTTCTTTGTCTTCTTCTTCTCAGTGGATGACTTACTTTACTTTCAAGCTTCTGATGTCTGCTCCCTTGTCCTTTATACTTGAAATGGAAAATATGGAGAGGGGCACAGACAGCAGACTTTGTGTCTTTTCTGTGATTATTGCTGGAGCTGCTGTCCTGCTGAGCCCAGAGTCATTAATTGTTTCTCTATCGATCTGCCGTGGTGTCTGTTTTCTGTCTGTGAATGCGACTAATTTCACCCTTTGTTACACCAAACAGGCTATATATATATATATATATATTTATATATACACACACACAATGCATAGAAATTTAAAGCATTTCTATTCTGCTTTCTCCTCTTGTCACTTTTGTTTAATTAATCTGACTTCTGGCTTTGAAATCACAACCTGTTTGAGTACTGAAGCCTGCCTCTTACACCAAACATCAAATTCAATCCACTTCTCGTTAATGTCTAATGACCATGTATTGAACTCTATTACAGTGACTAGCTCGTATTCGCTCACCTCCAGCTGACCGAGACACAACAAAAGATTAGTAATTATCAGCGCTCCCGTGTCAACTGTCACTTGGCTGAGGTGTCCTGACAGCTCATAGTAGTACTCCACCCCCCCCCCCCCCCACCCCCCCACCGTTTGCCCTCGTCGTAGCCTCCCACTCAGGGTCGGGCTGCAACACTTGACAGTCACACTATCATGGTGAGTTTCTAGCCCTCTGATGTAGAGCCAGGGAGCATTCCCGTGGGCACATGCTGAGGATTACAGAGTCTTCACACATTATTTCATCACTCCCAACCTCAGCCATGCTCATGATTTCAGCAGGGCTCCTCTTTCCTGCTGCCGCCGTCCAATGTTTGCAAGCGCACCCACCAAAATTCACACTGACAAGTTTTGAATTAGCACATTAAGCAGCTGTATATTTCATGTCTGAATCTCACATAGCATGTACTTACTCGGTCCTTATTTCAACACCAGGAAAAGATAGACTATTTGACATCACTGTACTTAATCTTTTATTAGTTTTTTTTTCTTTCAACTAATAGCTGTGTGTGCGGAGGCACAGCTGGGTGGAAATGTGACTGAGTATCTATTTGTTTTTTTTGCGCTCATATTAGAGACAGTCGATAGAGTAGCTCAGCAGGAATGATCATTAAGCACACTGCCTGGTGCATCCCGCAGAGAGGCCGCGGCTACGCAACGTCAGTTTTGATGCTGCGTTTCTGTGTCATTTTTTTTTTTTTACTGATAGATGGTGAAACTCTGTCAAGTAAATAGTTCACTTGTATACAAGATCTTAAAAAAACCTCATCGGTGTCAGGAGACAGGCTTGCTTGCTGGGATCAAACTCTGATGTGTGTCTGAAGCGTAAACTGTAGAGAAGGAATGACAATTCATACCTCTTATTCGTCTTTCTTCTTCTTCTTCTCTCTCTCTCTCTCTCTCTTCTTAGGGAGGAAATAATTCCACTGTTGGAAAAGTTCTCCACTCCTCAGCCACCTCTAAGCTGAAGCACCTGCAGCAGAACAGCACAGACAAAACTAAAAGTGGCAAAAGAGAGGACTTCCTGAAGAGCCAACAGCAGGTAGCCTATCAAAACCTACCTGCCTGATGTGGAATGTGTCTTTACAGATGAGGAATGTTAGAATATATCAAATTCAGATGAGGATTATTATAGGATAAGACACTACATTTTATTATGCCCTCACATTTATTACAGTTAAAATGAGGTCAAAGATCCAAAAACCTGCTGTGATGAAAGACAAATGGCAGTTCTTTGGATCCACATTCAAATCTTTTTCACACACCAATGAAATGAACTTGAAACACGACTTCAACAAGCCTCCGTGCTGTCTGTAACACACCACATCAAGCACAAACCATCACCCCTCACTGCCTGTACTCTCTGTTCCCCACTGGACGCTGCACTCTATATGAATATTAATATCACCTTAAATCTTAATTTCATACCTGAACTTGGCTAATGATCATCAAATAGTTTGAGCGTTTTGTCTCACTACATTGGGACTGTGTGGATGGATCAAAGGATGCTGTGCCTGTGTTTTAGTCGGGTTGGTTGTGATGTTGGATTAAGACAGCAGTGTTTTAGAAGATGCCATTAAAAAGTTGTAAACATAAATACCATACGTTAATAACTTGTATTCGATTCGCTAACATTTTAGTGGTGTAAAGGAATGAAGCGTACGGATGCTAGATGGCCTCCAGAGGCAAGGAAATTGAACTGTTGAAGCATGTCAGTCCAGGAGAAGGTTTTTTCAGCTTAATGTCAATGTAATTTGAAAACTAACCGAAGCAGTGAAGTGTACCTAAACCCCCACCTCCTGAATCTGACAGAGCATCCAGACACAAATTCAGTCTTAAAGATTGCAGAGAAATGACTGAAAAATATGGGAGAGATGGGAGAAGAAGAAAAAAAAGCTTAGTCGCCTCAGACCGAGAAAAGATTGGGAAAAATCTGCAGTGCCATGTAATAATCGCCCCTTGAGTCAGTGGCAATCACCGATTATTCAGTATGAAGAGGACAGCTCTCTTTCCACCGTTTTCACTTTTCCTGCTCTTTACTTTCCTTTTTTCAGCTTGTATGTACTCCGCAATCTGCTGCCCTTTTCAACCCTCCCTCCGTCAGTCTCGCATCATCCCCAGCACTCGTCTAATGAAAGCCCAAATTAATCCCATTATTTCAGTATGACACTCGCACATGGCAGCCTCTTTGTCCACAAACTGTTCAAAAACAGTCATTGTTGGAAAGACGCTGGATGTGTGAAAGCGCTATCCTCCGAGGGACAGTGGACACTCAAAGCTAATTGTCAGCGTGGGGAGTCGCTACTAAAGCGGTTTATAGAGTGGCAGCGACTACACCACAGGAACAAAGAGGCAGCTGATTCAAAGTGAAGAAGCTGAGATGCTGCGAGTAGTTAAGTCAGATTGGTCAAATGAAGTTAAAAACAATAGGCATCCATGCACTTACTTATCCATACTGAGTGTTTTCTCCACAAGCTGATTCCTGACATCTTTAACGTCACAACTAGAAAGTGCTTTTTCACAGATGGATGGAGCCGGATCTGTCTGCTGAATTCAGTGTAATGAAACAGCTGAGCGTGGACCAAGGCAGGAAAATCAGGCTGATTATCTGCAGCTCATCTCATCAAATTATCCAGGCTGCTGCCTCATTTGCATACAGCCTTTTAAGAGCTAATTAAGAACTTTTGCAGACTCTACGATTTTGTTTTTTGTAACCCCTTGACATCAAGCAGAGAAATCCCAATTCCAGCCACTACATAGATATATAGTATCTCATCCGTACCCTCAAACCTGCTGATCTGCACTTTGTTCTAACAATCAGACGTGCCCACCTTGGGTGACCTCTCTCCTCGGCCCACAGTTGAAGGTAAAGGCGTCTCCTCTCTTAAACCTTCTTTCAATGTGACCCCCCCTTCCTCCTTAAACCCCTCCTCTTGGTGTTTTTGTATTGTCTCTTTCCAGCCAGTCATTTTTTGAACGATTGTGGTGGTGGTGGGGCAAACCTAAGGAATGAGCACAGCAGTCTGTAGTCTCTCCTGCATACATGAACACGTCTTCACCGTCACAATGACAGTGTTCACATGAAAGGCAGCTGGTGGTTCATTAACATGCCGCCAGCTGGAGGGATCCTTTTTTTTAAGACATCACTGTGCACCATCTGCACAACACAAGAAGGACCTGGCGTTGTTTTCGTGTGTGCAAAGCATTGCCAAGTTTCAAAGTTTTCAAGATCCAATTTGATCACAAGGTAGGAAGCCCAGGTCACATTGTGACGTCTTCAGATAAGTAATGGTTGTATTTAGAATCTCAGCTACGTTTCGGCTGTTAACATGAGCGTTGTGTTCGGCTCACTCGGAGGCTTCAGAGCATTCCAGGCATGAGGATCCTTCAAATCAATGCGCTGGATAAGAACAGACAGTTCAAAGCCACACACTTTTTTTCCTCATTTGCTTTGGCACGGATCAAGGAAGGACATGACAATGTGAATCACTTTCACGCCTGCAAAAAAAAACCTATTTCCATGTCCCATTCGGCCTCTTATTACTTCTGGCAGTAAAACACGCTAGTTAAAGAAGGTGCTGGCCAGGAGCTGGTAGTGGTGATGGTGTGGAGGGGGGGTGTTAGTGAAGGCCTGTCCTTAGAGGCTGTAGTTTGGCAGACAGTGCAGAGTGCAGAGCCAGATGAAGAGAGGCTGCGCTCTCCTCTCTCTCTGTCTCTTTCTTCCACGCACAGAGCAGAATAAATGTGTCGGCCAGGCTTGAGAAGAGTTCTTGGAGCAGAAGGAAGAGCGCGGCTCTCTCTGCGGCAGGCACACACTCAGGAGCTGAAACAGGTGAAGCCTCCCAGCGGTGCAGTCTAGACCGACGCACCTGCTCTATTTTTGATGCAGAACTAATCCTTGTAATCCTCCAAACAAACACCTCGTAAAAGTTTTCCGAGCAAAAACTCAACTCTTGTCACTTCCTCTGTATACATCCGTAGTATTCATCTCATCTCAGCCCTCTGGTTCGTTTTTGCACTTTGTCTTTATCTGCACACAAAAATAGAGAGACACGCTGTGACTGTTGAAACAGTGCCATCTACTGACTCATTCCTGTATTTACACAGAGATGAAAATGCCGTGTGTCCACATGGATGTGGTGTATTTTTCATTAAAACAAGTGTCAAAAAAAATAAAGGCGGTCAACAGTTTTACGGTTGGCCCGTCCTTATCGGTGGTATCATGTGTCAGATGGCAGCCTGTGTCATCGCACATGCTGCTATCAGCCTGAATAATGATCTGTGTTTGTCTTCTGTTTTCACTCCCCCTCCCTCTACATGTTTCTTCTGACACTTGTTCCTGCGGCGCTGCCTCAATCCACCCACCCGCCCCACCTCTCGTGAATCCCGTGCTGCCCCGCACCTCCTTCCCCTTTCAGCAGTGAGCGAACCCGTCTTCAGCCTCCTCCTCTTGGTCCTGCAGAGATCCATGTGACCCCTCTCAGCTCCCTTCGCCTGTTCCCTGTGCATTGTGGATGAGTGTGTGTGTGTGTGTGCATGTCTGACTGTTACAGTTAAAGGAAGGTGCTGCAGGGGACAGCACCCAGCCACAATTTTCAGACTTTAATTTCTCCCCTTGACCTCCTGAAAACCTCATCTCTTTTACGTTCCTCCTCTACCCCCCCGACTCCCACCCATCTCCTGCTCTACCTGAAGGCCCTGGGGACCAACATCACCGGCGGCAGTATTGAGCCGTACCTCTCAGCCGGTATGAAAACGGCCATTTTTCCAGGCCGAGCGGCGTCTCCTGCGTTAGCTGCCGCCTCCTCCTCCTCCAACCATGCTAAGGCCCTGCTGGCGAGCCTGTCCTCCTCTGGCCTGAGTGCAGAGGCCCTGCTGCTGTCCACCACCCTCCGTCATCACCGCCTTCTACGCGAGCAGCGAGCCTCCTCCTCCTCTCTGCCTCTTCACGGCAGCCATTCCTCTTCTCCTACTCCCACCGCTACCTCCTCTTCCTCTTCCTGTTCCCCACCTACCACCCCTACTCCCTCCCTGTCTCCCTCCTCTCCCACCCCTCTCAGCTCCTTCACCTTCTCCTCCGGGGTTCTCAAACCCTGTAGCCTGGACAGCTGCAAGGAAGACGGCAGCGAGTCGGAATGAGGACCCTCGCCCCTGGTGATGAAGAAAAGAGGAGAGAAAAGAAGCACATCTGTTTTTTGTGTGTGTGGGGGGGAATTCTTCAGCGTCCTCTGCAGTTCATCCACACACTCATACTGCCACAGTTAAAGAGAGAAAGCCCTGCCCACCGGCTGTATTTACTGACCGTTCTCATATATATACCCTCACTGAATGGATCATTAGTGGCATAGTTAAAATATCTAGACTGTGACATAGAAAAATTAGAGCTGCAATAATCACTAAGTGGCTCCACTAGTCGTGTGTGACCAGGATAATATTGCTCTCCTGCATCACCTGTCAGTTATTAAGCTGTTTTATGTGGCTTTTGTGTGTGCGTGTAAACTCTGAACTGGTGCTATATTTTCCCCTCTGTTTGTACACACACTCTGTAAGGAGTTTACATAATTGTTGTCACTCTCCCCCCCAGCTTTTAATATTCAGAAGCGAAAATAACATTGGAATTGGAAGCACACAAACAGAAGGGGAAAAAATGCAAACAATTTCTGTATTTTTTTTTTCTCGAAATCATGACAATCAGGATGTTTTCACAGTAGCATCTTCAAAGGTTTCTAAGCACCTGATGATCAAAACCACATCCCAAAGACTCCGCACATGTGAAGTCAAACTGTACAGCACGGACTCTGGATTCATTGTAGGTCACCTTCAGACGTGATGTATGGGACACATCCATCCATTGAAGTGTTTAGAAGAAAGAGAAACAGCACATCATTTAAATAAAGCACAGACATTTCCTTTCATTTCACCACAAGCACAAAGATTTAAAAAAAAAAAAAAAAGCGGCACACAAGATCAATGCTTCAGTCCTGGTACCTGCTCTCTGAATCATGACCTTTATGATTATTTTAAAAGCCTGTCCTGTGTGTCTGTCCACGCTGGGGAACAAGCAGACAGTATATATAGATTTTATAGTAGTTTGTTTTTCTCCCAGTCCAGAATGACCGTATGAAATCGATTCCTTGTGTCATCCAGATTAAAACATGCTCTGGTGTCAAAGAAGGAAAAGGCAAGCTTGAGGAGAGGGGATTAGTTTGGGGATGTGTGTTTGAAGGATACTTTAATAAAGCTGGCTTTGACTGGGGTTCGTCCGGTACAAAAAAAAAAGGAGCCAAAGAGATGACAGGAAGGGTTTGACAGTCGAAGCAGCTGATCCTTCACTTTGCTTTGTCTTTGTCTTTGGCTCTGAAGTAAAAAAAGGTTACCTGAGGATATATTGAGAACAATGTGCAATATGTAATTAACATACTTTTTTTTTTTTTTTACCATGCCAGTGCTCTGTATGTATCAGTCTGTCTATCCGTCTGTAAGGACCTGTAACCATGTTTTCCCCAGTGCCTCTAACACCTGCCAGAAATCCCCCACGAACATGACAGTGTTAGAAGAATGACACCCAAAGAAGAAGCAGAAGCTGGCAGACGGACAAACACTTGAAATGCAGAGTGTGTGTGTGTGTGTGTGTGTGTGTGTGTGTGTGTGTCAGTGGCATTTGACTCAACCCCCACACCCCCACACCCCTCTCTCTAGCTTTGCCAGGGCAGGTTCAAAAGCCCTGGGTTTCATATTGAGTGAAGTCAAATGAAAGAAATTCACTTACTCATGCTGTTCCACACTCAAATCCATAACTGGGAAGTTACATTTGCTGCATTAGGTTGGTGTCGAGTGTGTGGAGGAGGGAGAGGGGGGGTCTGTGGTGTGTACACTCGGTCGCTTTGTGATGAAACCCTCCCGGAATCGTGTGATTTTTTTTTTTTTTTAAAGTGTTAGTGGGCTGTGATTTGAACACACGGCCAGAGGCTGGGACTGGCCTGTGGAACACGCCTCTGGCAAGGCAGACAAAACTCATGCAAACTTGAAACTAAACATAGAAGAAGAAGAAATATACATAATAGAAATATATCTAAGTCAGATGTTTGTGTATGATATTCTAATTGTGAAGAAAAAGTGTGATTATATATATATATATATAGGCCTAGATTTAATTCTATACTGTAAAATGTCATCATCTCTTCAGTTTTTATATATATGAATTATATTAGTGACCATTTTGTACAGATGTTTTCTTTTTTAATTCATTGAAAGAGATATTACATTTCACACTTGAGATTATTTATTCATATGCAGAACATTTTTATATTTGTTTAAATATCTGTATAGATACCAGTTAGCCTCTGTAATATATAGACACTGATGTTCAGTTTCAAATGTTAGGATTTTATTTCTGATTGAATGGAAATCCCTGAAATCGCTCGTCCTTTGCCTCTTTATGTGAAAGGTCACTTTAAGAGGCCGGACTAGTGCCTGTGTGTGTGTAGGGGCTTATTTTGCTACTGTCTTTTTATTTTCTGTACCTGTGATGTTTTTTTGTTTTGTTTTGTTTTGGTTCATCCTGTGTTTGTGATCCAGGTGGTATCAGTGATGACTGGAGATTTTTGGGGCCTTCCTGTGGAGGCCTTTGCTGCTTTGACGAGTTACTTGGCTTTAATTTCATTACATTTTTTTTTACATGTTTGCATGTGAACGGGAAAAGCAGCAGTGCGGATGCTCATTTTGTTGGCTTCAAGTAGCTCATCCATAAAGACGGATTGATAATATATGTGAAGTTTTATCTTTTTTTTTATTTCCTCCATTGTACCATTTTCTTTTTTATAACAAACCTACATTCTATATAGTATGTATATGAGATTTTTACATGAATGTGTGGATGTTCCAAAATTTTGGCATCAAAAGTAGAAAAACAAAAATTGACTTGTAAATAAGCCGAGCCAGTCCATTCCTAGCCAGTTCTGTCCAAAAAAGAAAAAAAAAAGATGTTTTATTAATACGATGGGTACAAAGGTATATACAAAAACAATGCATGTATAGTCTAAAGCAATCGCACGGTGCAGTTAATTTAAAAAAATAAGAATAAAATGTTGTCTACATGTTTTCTGGAAAGAAGAAGAGACGTGGTTGTTATGTTTAGAGGTTTCCACTCATGAAGATCGAGACATTATTTTGGTATCTGTGACAGGCATGTTGAGTTTTACTGTGACGTTATGTGAACAGAGGAATTTTCAGAATGCACCCCAACCAGAAAAATCCACCAGTCACACAAAATGGTGTGATTCTTTCCACAGAGTGATTCTCCCATTTGTAGAGTAGTGTGATATATGAAGAAAAATAATAAAAGGAAATCTATTAATATAACAATATATGAAATCTAAAAACCTACTGATACTGGAGATACTAATTTATCAGTGTGGATGCCATGATATTCTGTGAGAAATGTGTGTGTTTTTCCTGTGAGAAGACAAACAGGCAGTTGAACCTGCCTCCTTTTTGTACATAACATTGCTGTGATTGTGTGTCCAATAAAGTGCAGCTCTCTTGTACAGTGTGGCTGTCTGAGCCTGTTTTGTATGGACTTACATGCTGCCATCATTCACACAAATATTGAAGGTAATACAGACACAATGGTTAAAAAAAAGGTTTATTTTAACCCGTAATAGTCTACAGTATATTTATGTTTCCAAAGATATAAGTAAAAACAATGAAATGCATGAAAACAAAGACAACATATTGCATTTTACATTTTGGATCTTCTATTATTTTATTCTTTTTGTATTTTTTGATTTCATCTTT
>JAVQJX010215885.1:0-10699 GCA_036025115.1 Ambassis agassizii
CTAAAAAAGCATGATCAATTTAATCCTTTTAATGGCAAATTTCAACACAAAACTGTGTTCTAAATGAGGTTTGCTTTATACGTTTTTGTCGTCATCAGTTTAGATAAGTCACTCTAATGTACTTTCTTTGTACAGATGCCAGGATGTAGACCACACCCATCATCTCTGACTGCACTGGGAGAATGATGTTCCTCTGTTTCTATTGTCGGTGTTGTTTTCCGCTTTGTGTTTTGTAACAGTGTGATCGGTCAGCACATATTGTGTGTTTCCATCTGGTCTTTCTACTCATATGTTTCCTCATGCTTTCCTTTGTTTTACTGTTTGGTCCCTGACACAATTACACAAAAAGCTAGTTAGTATCATTGCTAATAATGATCAAACATTTTTCTTGTGATTTTTCGACTTTATGTAATGCACAGAGGTCACCTGACCATTCCTAATGTTTCTGGAGACCTGCTGAGTGAAATAAGGCGAGATGTGAGCACAGAGTTTGACTGAAAGAGACCACTCAGATTACAGCTACCTCAGATTACAGCTACCTCTTCTCTAACGTCATGAAGAAGCTCACTGGTTGCCACTTTGACAGTGATGATGACGTCATCACTGCTGTGTATCACTTTCTGCACAAGTGGAAACATTTAGAAGGGTCGAAAGTTATATATTTAAATGTGCGTTCGTCACATCAAGGTACTCATAAGCAATTTATGAGCAATTTAGGGTTGCATGTCTTTCTGCCCACACACTCAAATCTCAGATTTAAAGAGACATATTTCTTTGAGATCATATCTCGAGCCTCCATAAGGATGACCCCTCTCCATTTTGTCCTCTTATTATCCACTGACTCATTTGCAAATATTGTTTCCATGTACAACAGCAGCCTCTAGTCCTATAAAAAGACAATTTTAAATTGACACTGATGTGGCCCGATGACAATGTCCCGGGAACAAATGTCCTCTCTATATCTCTTCTGTCAGCCTCTCCCACAGTGTAGCCTTGAAAGGCATCTCCCTCACAAATAGCGTCAGGCAGCCTCAAGCCTACAGTCACAGCGGTAACTCCCAAACCCTAAGCCTTTACTCTCTCTCTGAGAGCAGCGACAATTCAAAGAAGGTGAGAGACTTTGGGGCGAGCACAGAAATAGACATGCCAGTACTCAATGGTCAGAGAGAAGTGATGGTGCAGGCATTGTTATGCATACAGGCTGGGATCCTCTGGGAACAAATGATATGCTGCCATTTGCACAGATGCTATCTATTAATAGACTGCTACCTGATCTTGTTAAATACACTGTGGAGCTACAAAAGAGGAGGCCACATGAAGGAAACAATGATAGAGATTGATTGATTTCTTACAGAGCTACAAACTGCAGCTGGATGTCATATCGGCTGGTTTGGAGATCAGTTCAAATGTCTGGCCTTCACACATTATGACCATATTTTTCCATCACCATCATCACATCCGTCAGAATGTGCTGGGTGTCATTTCCATTGATATCAAAGCAAGCTCCTGACCCTTCATTGCACTACATGGATCAGGACTCCACCAGAAAGGTCATGGACATATTACAAAGTGAGATTTATAATAACGCAACAAGCTGAAGAAATACCATTGCTGAAAAGTGAAAAAGTTAAAATGGCACTTTGAGCATCTCAAAATGAAAAGGCTGCTCATGTATGAATGCATCAGCAATCAATAATAATACCAAAGAAAAAGTTTGTTCTTAATTATTTAGGGTTTTTATTTAATATCATTTTATGTCCTGCGGCATGTATTGTCTATCTGGCTACACATATTAAACGTAATGCTGATCAAATGAATTGTTCATCAAACATGTTAGGACTTTTTGTAAGTGCTCATTTTTATTTGAGAGAAATGTCTCAGCTTACCAAATGCTTCCAGTCACGTTAGGATGATCACAACAGGTTTGTATCTGTGTGGCAAAGTCTGTAGAAGACTATTACGTGGAAGAGTAAATTTGTATTTTATTCTTGTTAAGGCTATAGATTGGTGTAGATTTCAGGTGGGAAACGAGCTCTTACTTCAGGGGTCAGTAGGATCATTTGAGAAGACTAATATGTGGATGGAGAGCATCACCTGAGGTTCAGGTCACACCTTGAAGCTGCTCTGTGTGTTCAATTCTATTGACAGGGGCCTCCTTACAGTAAGAACACTAAGAATAATTTTTTTTTTTTTTTTTTTACTACTTCTACCATCAGTTGTTTCACTGCTGATGGAACATCACACTGCCCCACACTGTCTTCCCCCTGTACCTGTTTGCATTTGTCCTCTGCCCCCTTCTTGTCCACCTCAGCCTGCTCTGCCCGGTCTATCGCGTTCTCCTTATCCAGCTTCAGCATCTGCATTTTCTTCTTGATGGCCTCCATGTTTCCTCGGGATGTGAGCTCTGAGCAGCAGCAGAAGAAGAAGAAGAAGAAAAAGAAGAAGTGTTGTGTTATCCGGACAGACACGCGGGCACTGGTCTGTGACAGGGACTGGAGCGCGTGAGCGGCTTGTCTGAGCGGCTCAGAGGAAGCTGGAGGATGGAATAGCTGCACGAGCCCACAGACTGACAGTGTTTTTTTTTTTTTTTTTTTCATAGAGGCCCGCGCGGGTCATTGCCCATATTTAGGCAGCGAAAGTTGTCCAGTCTGCGCGTGACACGAATCGGTAGTGTGAGAATAAATCAGGTCCGCTGGCTCCACCTGAGACATGTAACTCACACCCAACAATATCTGCAGAAGAAGAACTCAAACAGACAGTGAAGTAGAAAATGGAATAAAAGCAGCGATCATCTTTTTGTATGAGAGAAATTTCTGTGCATTGAGACAGAAAAAAAAAATTAAAAAAAATAAAATCACAGCTGTGAAATGCAAAAACTAACAATGGAAAAGTAATAGTTGAAAGTTGAATACATAAATCAGTATTCTGCATGTGTTCTGAAAATGGACACACAGGAAATTACTTATGTTATGAGGAAAAAGATTTGTGTGTTCAGTGAGTCCACATCACACTGATCTGTGAGGGAGGAAAAAATAAGAGCACTGGCCTTCCACTAGAACAACACTCACAAATCCATAGTCCACCAAGGAGTTTATACTGTACCACCATAAATTCCTGATCTGAAGAGCCACTGTCCAGAACTGGAAGGTGGACGGACCAACTGGTGCTGACTGACTCTATATGTAAACATTGGGAGGATGGTCCTATTGGAAGGCTACTGTTACACTCATGTACCACATACATATTAAAATGTATGTGGCAGCTTAAGATCTGCACACAGTTCGTCTGTAAAACAAATAAAGAAACATGTCAGGGGCTTCACTGAAAACTGGCTTTATTGAATATAAATCTCTGTTACAGTGCCCATCAGGTGGTTCTACTGTGCACCAGCATTACAATTAGGTAAAGTCAATGTGAACAAAAGGCTTTGTTTGATTACTGTTATGTAGCTTCTTCTAAAAAATAATATGCATAGGAAAATATAAGCCACCGGTGGTATAAAGCTCTTTTTAAAATCAGGATCTGATCATTTACTGAACGGGTTAGGAAGTAAGTGCACATGAAGGGTAAATACTATCACATCATTGATTATAAGGCACAAATATAGTATGCCAACAGTGGGGCTGTTGGTAATAAGCTGGAGATTTTGGCACAGATAACACGTTTCTGGAGTGGAACAATAAAACACTAAGAACCCAAACACAGTCTACTAGCTGGCAATTAAATATATGGCTTCATAATCATTATACAAACAAGTCTTCTAATGTAATCCAGGTCTAAATAATGTAAGTACTTTACTCTAAATACAGTACTAACACAAAAGAGATTTATTGGAGGACATTTTTAATACATTTCATAGCTCATTCTTTAAAAAAAAACATATCCTCTCTGATTTGTTCCATCGCATTTCCAAATCTAAACATAGAAAATTTCATTTTGTTCTTTCAGACTTGACACGACACATACTGAATGTGATCACGAGTCACGTGACCACAGACGTCATAACGCTTCACAATGAACTTAATCTGTAAATGTGTTTAAACAAAAATACATCTGCATAAAAAAAAGGTTTTTGCATAGATAAGGCATAATTGGCACAAAGGCATAAACAGCCAATGTCTCTAAGGTGTAACAGTGAAGGCGAGCAAGGTTTACTGGCAGGATTAATACACAACATTTAAACACAAAATTTAAAAAAAAAAAAAAAAAAAAAAAAGATGACGAAAGAGACAGATATAGTGAAAAGTATAAGATCATATATAACCAAAAGCACAGTATTATCAAAAGTCATAATCATTGGCATTGTTACTCTTTAGACATAAATACAGACGCATCTTGTGGAGTTGGAGTCAGACTGCTTAATGTTACATCTAAAGCATGAGCTGGTGGAAGGTCCTGAGTGTTCCAAGAATCACTTGCATCACTTGATGATCCTGTGTGTCTGCAAACACACACTCTCACTGTTCCTGGTTGTCCTCTCGTAGCTCTGAGGGCAGGAACTTGTACTGCTGCTGTCTGATCATAGCCAGCTTCTTTCTGGCCTCGTCCAGCTCCCTTTCTTTTCGTAGCATCTCCTCCTGAGCGGCAATGATCTGCAACGCAACGCAGTTTGTCAGCACAACTAAAAAAAAACACCATTTAGAGTAACCTTTTACACAACATAATAATAATGTTATGAAAAAGACCAGGGTGGGGGCAAATGGTAATCTCCTGGATTAAGACATGAAGTAAGTAGTTGTAGTTCTTCATATGGCCACTTGAGACGATAGCTCCAAAAGTGAGTTAATGTTAGAAATCAGCTCCAACAATGCTCACTTCTGTGTATTTGTGTTTGTCATCTGTGTGTTTTGGGATCTTTGACTCACCTGAGCAATACCTCCCACCATCTTACTCTTGACCACCACAGCCTGGTCGTCCTGAGCGTCAAACGCTGCTTTCTGTGCTGCTTTCACCAGGTTATCAGAGGCCCTCTTCACAGCGTTTCCAGCAGCCTGCAAGAACACACAGCGATTAAACACTCACAGTAGAAACAAAGCCACTGAAAGGGAGAGAAATTATAAAAGTCATGCTTGATATATGTCCAATATCTCCACCCGGGGGAATGATTAGTATCTGGGGGAATGTGGACGTAGGGACTGTAGCAGCAGACACATTAAATAAGCTTCTACACAGCAGCACCTCCTGGAAAGGGAATGACGAAGTTTCACCAGTGAGAAAACCATAACAGTTTTTGTTCCTGCTCAGCACTTGAGAATAGCTCTAAAAGGCAACGGGGAGCAGGCTGCTGAGCAGTGCTCATTGGTCAGCTCGCCTCCAACAAAGACAAGTTTTCTCCTTTTGCGGTGGTGTGGGCTGAAATCCACCAGTGAGCTGGCAGAGGACTAAACACACGGAGAGAGACACAGACATTAGTAAACCTCCCACTGCTGATTTATCTTTGGCTGGAATGTTGCTGTTAGTCAGATGCTGACGTACAACATAACACACGCTACACGCATCCACTTTTTTGTACCGCCGAGTATAATACTAAAAAGGCTATATAAACACACTGACAGACTCCACAAAAAATCCACTCAAATCCACTGACATCCCATCATAACCACACACTCCCAGCAAGAGTGTGCACACCAGAGTCATTATACATATTTTATTATTATTCATCACTGCATCAGTAACTTCTTATGTTTCCATGTTACTGACTGAACATAAAAGTATTCATGTATGACAACACACACACCAAGAAGCTGCTACTTAACAGGTTTATGGCTGGGGCCCCCAGCCAAAAGTGGTGACCATTATTGAAACTAATATTAATTGACGCTTCTGTATTTAAATTGACCATATAACCACACCTGTCAGGTATATAGATTCCAAGTATTTTTCATGAGCAAGGCATGGCTGTGACAGAGCTAATGATCTGTGAAAGTCCTGATATTATGTCACAAGGATTCTACAAATGACGTTTCCTGTTATTAAAATAGTGTGAAATAAAACAGTAACCACCAGCTCGAATCAGGAAAAGTTTGAATTTTTCAAAGTTTCCCCAAATATTCACACATCCAACAGAGACACAGCATATTATTCTGTACACTGAATAATTACAGGCTTAAAAAAAAAAAAAAACATGGCAAAGAGTGAAGAGAGCAAATGCTGCTAGTGTGTAATCATAGATCAGGGCTAATGTTTCCAGTTCTTGTTGCCATGGATGGAGCGGGTGGATTGTTTCCAGAGCTCCTGTAGACATAAATGTATGGGAATTACTGTGGTGGCAGCTGCAGGCCCAGAAGAGGAGGAGATAAGCCACTGCTGATTGGATCAGAGAATATGAGCTGGCCTGGGCAGCGCGATGTGCTCACAGCTAGCATACACACAGCCTTAAAGATAGTATTTTTGGGTGGATGAGGTGACAGTAGATACTTGTACTTTCTGTTATGTCTTGCAACTGACCGCATCAGTTACACATAAAGGTCATCTCATTAGTTCCATCTCTTGGTCAGTGCTTTCAGAGGAGTTTATGAAGAAAAACATCCTTCTGTGGCGGATGGAGAAGCATTGTTGAGTCCTAATGTTGTTTTCCCAATGGAGGTATAGACAACAATATGAGCCTTTACTATCCGTTGTACACAGTAAGGAGGATCACCAAACACAGATGTAGATGTTTGGAAATGTAGCACACAGTATTTTTGGATCTCTATTCGAAAATCTAGCTCTGACTTTATGGAATTACAATTATACATCCCTGCAGTGGGAGATGAAGCAGAATTTAACAGGCAGTTTTACCTATGCTAAAAATAGACAATGCTAATCCTTTTGCTGGAGTAATCGAAATCATCTCACCTGTAACCCTAAACGTTCAAATTCCAGCCTATTAATACACTATAGTGCTCTCCAACAACCTCAGCTGTTGCTGCGTGACTAATGTTATTGTTGAGCACGTACTGTAGTTCTGATTGATTATTACAATTGTGAGTCAAATGTATGGATACAATTATTAATATCAGATCGGAATGACAAAGCTGGATAGAGGTTTAAACAGTGAAGTGGTTACTGTATTTTATTAAAATGAACTCAAATGAGGAAACGGTCCATTTGTTGGGGACTATTTTCAGCAGTGGATTAATACATTTGGTGTCCCAGTATATGGGGCAGCTGGAGGATGAGTGGATGAGATGCAGACAACATCCCGTGCAACCTATAGAGATGATGAGGCGTCAGATCCTGCCTGTTGTCATACAGGTAGACTCCACTGTATGTATGAAAGCAGCTGCAAGCCTGTTCTCCAGCTTCTATCTAGCCATCAGCCTGAGGTCTCTGGTTCCTCTGCCCTCCTTCTACCTGGCTCGTTGTCCTATTCATCATTTAGTTCGTCAAGTTTAACCATTCAGACCCCAAACTAACTTTGAAATCTAGTATTTTTGTATATCCATTCTGGACACCAAAACATAACCCTGATCTGCCTGATGTTTCCTGTGCCATGCTTTAGCGTCCTCTTAACTGAACCATAACAACTTGTCAGTCATGTGACTTCATATCTTAGACAATGACAGATGTTTGCTGCCTTTTAACATTTATTTTCACCTTTAAAGAGGTGACTCAGATCTCAGGTTCCCCCTACAGTGCATCTCATACAGTGTTAAACTGTTTTGATTGACTTTCATCATGCAGCACTGACCTGGAGCCTCTTCATGGTCTGCGAGTCCTGATCAGCCTTGACCTTGCAGGCCACCAGCAGCTGAGCAGTGGAGGCTGCCACCTGCTTGGCTGATGAGATGAGCTTCTCCTCGCTGGCGTGTCCCTGCACTGCCGAGTTGGCTGCCTCGCACAGGTTGTTGGTTGCTGCGGCAACCATTCGGGCCTGATGAACGACAGGCATCAAGTAAGTAAGATGTTTAAATACAACTTCAGAAAACTGCCGAAAGAAGACTTACAGCTGAAATCAGGCCCTGAGACCACTGTCCATCATCTACCGCATTGGCTGGGATCGCTCCCACCTGAAAACACAAGACTCAGTATGATATCCAAACCATGACAGGAAGGAAAGGGGTGACTGATTTTTTTTTTTGTGGTTGAAAATGGTATTGATGGGTGAATGGAACTTTTGGACATTGTTGAGAAAACTGTTCTCATTGATCCTTATCACCTGTGACTTCTGACATACCTTCCCTTGAGCCACCAGCTCCCTCTGTGCCGCTGAAGCAGCTTTGACCAGAGCACTAGTGGCAGCTGCAATGGACTTGGCTGCTTCCAGAATTTGCTCCTCAAAGTTCAAGCTCTCATCTGCCTCCTGTTAACAAGAGAGGGACACCAACAGACAATAAACACACAGTGCTGTGACGACGTGTGATGTTCAGATAGAACTTTATAATGGTAACAGTGCAGTGTCTACAGTTTGGGAAAAGAATAAGTGAAGGAAAGTATTCAAAATGGGTAGGATCATTTATGGTGAGAGGAGCTGACAGCACAGAAGGCATGTAACATACACACTGAATGTGACCCTGTGGTGAGGTTAATAAGCTTGGTGTGAATGCTTGTGCTCTGTAAAAAGCCCTCTAACCTTGGGTTTGGTCCTCGGCCTCAGCTGCTCCAGTTTCTTGGCAGCAGCTTCAATGGCCGCTGCTGCTCCCAGCAACTCGTTTTCTGCGATGACAGTGGGATCCTCGGGGTCTACCCACTCTGTTCCTAAGACACAAACAGAAAAATGTTGGCTCAGTTTTTTAGGCTAAGTTTCCTTAAAAGACTGATTACAAAGCCCCACATTTATTTATCATTAAAAGGCAAACATGTCTGTTTTCATGAAGACATATTAATGTCACAAACAGCCTGTGTGGAGTCTCTTGTTTCCTAGACGATGTCCTGTGCTAAGACATTAGCAGCACATCACTTAGATGGTGTGCTGATGTAAGTTGTGAGGTGAAGCTTGAGTATCATAGATGCTTAAGGAGATTATACAGTCTGGGGAAATTTAAGGCCAAGGTTATGTTAGCCTCTTATTCATGCCCATCATATCATTCTTAAACCATGTAAATTATCTTGCTCTAAGAGGAACTTCTATCAGGAAGAATGGTATGGAACAATATACTGGTGTGTAATGTGTATAAAAAAATGCATTCACTGATAACTTCCTAAGTTCCGTTCCATGAACGGCCACTAGAGGCTGCTTCAAAAGCGTTCCTCTTAACAGTGTTTACAGCCTGGGCTCTACAGATATGTCCACTAATGATAACTGTACTTGAGTTAAATTGTATATGACCCGCTCATTTTAATTATGGCTAAACCTCCCTCAAATGAATGGCCTGTTTCTGGATTAAAAAAAACATCTTAATGTTTTCTTATGTCTCACTGCCATTGTCTTATTGAAGCCACAGTTATGTAGGCACCGGGATTCAACCTTTCAAACTGAAGCACCAATCTGTGATACAAAGCAAAACAAGAAGGGCTTTCCCTCACTTTGACTGTAATGGAATCAAGCCTCCATTTTAATGCAGCTCGTACTTAAGAGGGGAATACCAGAACAGAGCTGTGTGAAACTGAAGAAGTCTTCAGGGGGGCATTAACTAATCCTACTTCACATTACTGTCAGGGCTCATTTGCATGGAGAGCTCTAAATACGACCTGATGTCTGAAACACAGTATGCATTCCTATCGGACTTTTTTGTATTTCCACAGGGGGCGCCAAGTCAGGATTTAAAGTTATAGCAGTTTGTAAATCATCTTTTACGGACATCATTAAGATTATTACTGTTCTTACGTTTTTATTAAGGTATGGATGAATCTTCATATTAATATCAAAATCACACGCCACCTCTGTAGGTGTTGAGTGGTCACTTAATGTCCATTAAATGAGACATACAGACACAACCCTGAGCTGTTGTTAGAGATCAAAGGTGAAGATACCTTTCATGGCCTCGGCGGCCTGGATGAGTTCGGTGACTGAGCCTGCCACCCGTTTGGAGTAGTGGGCCAACTGTTGCTTCAAATCGTGTGTGGGCTTCTGGATGATCTGTGGACCAAGAAAGAAAACAGTCACAACCTTTAATTCAACCTTTGTTCAACATGTAGTAATCATGCCTGTGTGCTAAGCTAATAACAACAACAGAACAAAATGGGCCTTTTATCATCTGATCAACATAACCACCCAATATTACTGTGCCAACACATCTACAGCATGTCTGATCACAATAATGGCACAGCGGTTATATTCATCGCAGCTCAGATATGGTTATGTTTCAGTCAGTGTCCTCAGACTGTCTTAGGTGGACAGGCAGTATTCAGGTTGGAGGGGTGTGTGACAGGTGCAGGGCATTAACAGGGCTCAGTCCATAACCCAGCTCAAGTTTATTCAGGTGTGATGTCATATGAAGAGAGAGGGAGAGTGAGAGAGAGGGGCAGGATGTAAGAGTGCAGGAATGCATGCAGAGAGCCAGACTAAACACACACACACACACACACACACACAGACTACACCGACAACCTGATGCTCAGACAACATGTACTGAGACAGCCTTTACCTGAGCTGTCCAAGACAAACATGTATGGAGTGTTTGGTGTCACACAAAAACAGCTCCATGTATCAAATCTAGACATCCAGGGTTTTATTGTATAGTATGTAGAAGTAAAGGGAGATGAGCAAACACACATCGGCCAATATGTCACAGGCAAGACTTCTGACATTATTTTAGAACACCTTTTTTCCCCATCA
>JAVQJX010215892.1:0-10016 GCA_036025115.1 Ambassis agassizii
CAACATTATTTAAATTAATTAATGTTAATTAATGATTAATAATGCATTCATTAAGTTAATGCCTTATTAAATGAATTAAATGAAGGTGCTTCAACAAGCAGCGAAACGTCTCCAAGAAAACTCTACAAGTCCAGATGCCTTGCTTCAACTCTTTTGAATGTTCATTAAATCTACTTTATTTTGGAATTTGTAAAACTGAATACATGGAGGTTATACAAAACATGAACCAGCTCAGAAAATTTTCAGTTATAAACAGCCTGTCAGGACACCCAAGTAAAAAACATAATTTAACTACACAATATATACCATTAATACATAATAAATTATAGTTATGATTTAACAGGGATTTAACAGGTGAATGGGACTCCAAAACCATCTTAAAAGCATCTTGACACAAAATATTTTTTTTAAAAACCTGGTGGATGGCATGGTTTAATAATTAATAAACTTTTGAGGTTACAAAAAGTTCTGCATTTCTGCAGTAGTCGGTAGATGTGAGTACTGTATTCTCAATGGCCTAAAACAACGCTCATTGGTGCTCCCTAGTGGCTCAACTTTATACATTAATAAAATGTAACAATATCAAAAAATAGGCTACTCAGTTTCACTAATTTACATATAAGATACTGAAACCCATTCCTTTTTTTGTACTTGTGAGCTAAATGGTGATAATGCAACTTTTTTTCACAGTATAAGATTATTACATTACAAGCTTTTGTTACATAATGAGTTGCTATATAGCTGAGCTCATAAGTAATTACATTTTTACATCATGCGCAAAGACGTTATTACATTATGCGCTCATGATTTTATTACATTATGAGTTGATTATTACATTATGAACTTTTATTGCATTTAAGTTATTACATTATCAGCCATTATTCCGTTACGAGTTGTGTCCTCAAAGCAAAATCAAGTGGACCTAAAGTGACTAACGGAGGGCTGTCCTTGTCCCTGCTCTGCACTGTTCTGTTGCTGTTGCATGTCAGTGTCTGCATGTGTGTATCTGCCTGTAATGTGTGTGTTTGCAGTGCACGCTGCTTCTAGCGTTAGGAACAGTCCTGTGAGACAAGTCCAGCAAGTTCCTCACAATACATGCAACATGTTCGTACACATTAGTTTTCAAGCAGTTGAACAGAGTGACGTAAAAGTTTGTATATGAATGATACTTCTCTCATGCTGTACTGATTATCTTGTTTGCATTTGGCACGTTGTCGTGTGTGACTGTGGGTGTGTGTAATCAGTTACAGGATGAGGAACGACGGCGTAAGCAGCAGCTGGAAGAGATTCGTAAGCGGGAGGCGGAGGAGAGAGCAAAGCAGGAGGAGGAGAGGAGGTGGAGAGAGGAGGAGAGAGCCAAACGAGAGGCAGAGGAGAAGGTCTGTTTGTCTGTCCATGAAACTGCTGGAGTTTAGACCTGATGAAAATGAAAGGTTCTGGGAGGATTTTCTTATACTGTTAGTGAGTCAGTATTTACATATCACATGGTCGGAGAATCCGCCAGGGCTATGAATGACGTGTTGTGTTACACGTTAAGAGCCAGGATGTCAGGCTAGCTGTCACTCCATGTTTTGTGTCTGTATGCTTAGCTAGTAGCTGTAGCTCTTTGTAAGGTTACAGGAGCAGACATGACGGTGACAGTAAGTGTAAAGTAGAAAAACAGTGATTGCAAAGTGTCCCAAACATTGGGCAAATTTATACAGCAGGGAATAACGGTGCCATTAAAAAACAAATATTGGACAGACGATATGTTTTGCCACTGCAGCAACTAGGGCCATTTGTAGGTGGCTTTGTGCCTTATGGGGGTCCAGGCTCTGTAAGAAACCTTATAGCCTGAACCTCCAAGTAAGTATCGGAAGGCAAACAGTGGCCTTTTAACAGGAACAACCCTTGAGCAGGACCAGGCTTACAAGTAAGAACACCCCTGCTCAAGAGGTAATGTAGAGGTAGATGGAACAGACAGGATGAAATTGAGAGAGAAACAAACATCAGTCATTAGGGGACAAACATTGCAGGTTTATGTGTATATTGTGTTATTAAAGACATGCATTATAATGTGGTATTGTTGCACCAACCTTGAGTTCAACAGGGAGTAAAATCGGTTTAAAAACATCTCTGTGGGTCTTCATAAAAACTGAAAGAGTCTGAGTACTTTGCAAGGCTTCTGCATAGATGTAAACATTTTGCTTCAAGTGTTCAGACTCTGTGTTTCAGCAATGTTTTGAAAGTTGTTTTAAATGAGCAGTGGTCTGGTCTAACATTCACCCTTCCCACACCTGTTTTGAAATCAAATGTGTTCAGTGTTTTTGTGTTTGTTGTGTCCCCTGATCACCATGATGTCATTCTGGTACATTTGTCTAGACTTCAGACCACTGGTTGTTTAAAGATTTACTGAAGACCACTGCATGCAGACAGATCCCTACCTAGCCAACAAAAAGTTCAAAGATCATACTTAAGATTTGGCTGTTTTTGAAAAGTTTGAAGAAACTTGTTCTGTTTTTAAAATGTTATCCAGTGGCATGTGATCATCTTGTGCACCTTCCACCCTATGTAATGTGTTGCTATGTCATGTAATGTGCTCCCACCCTCCTACTGTGAAGCATGGATCTCCAATTCTGTCATTGTTGTTGGTGTGCATCAGGAAATTTAAGTTTTTTGGAGAAGCAGTTATGATTTTGTAGGTTTATTTATTTTATTTTACTTTGACCATTCCATCCAGCATCACTGTGTTCAGGGAATGCCGCCCACCCCTGATTATTTTCCCAAAACCCACAAGCTTTACCTTCACCTCATGCATACATACACACACAAAGAAATTTATATCCACCCATCCATTCTGAGCCATCCATTCTCTACATCATTCAGATCCCACACACACTAATCCCTCCCAGTTTCTTTCGATTAAAGAATCTGCAACCGCTGCAGTACATCCAAAGAACCATATCGTCTGTTTGGGGACATATGCAATGTCCGACAGACCATCAATACATGATACGGGCCAAAAAATGCAAAGAAAATCTGCCATCAGAAGTATCACGTGAGCAGCTGCTCAAGCTCCAAACCCTGAAATCTAAACACATCCTACCAGCATAGCTTTATCTCTCCTCCTCATCTAGACAGGGTGGGCTGGAAATTTAAAGACCTACCCACACATAGAGAACCATATGGACACAGTTCAAACTAGGGCTGCACGATTCTGGATAAAATGAGAATCATGATTCTCTCACTATTTTTTTTAAATATAAATATTTATTGCATGTATTACCGGATACATTTGGATACTTTTTTTTTACATACTATTCCAATACCAGAGCTCTATTCACTTTAATATTATTATATCATTATTGTTATTATTCATATCTGTGTCTACAAGGTCGCACGTTTACAATTCACTGCTGCTCTCTGCGCACAGCAACCACCTGACGCACACACACACACACACACACACACACACACACACACACACACACACACACACACACACACACAGGGGAGCACACACCTACCAGCTGATGGAGAGTGCCTGTTTTTACTCACTGTCGCTCACCACGTACAGCTCCGCTGACTGCGCTAAGCTAATAACGTGGCGGTAGATGCCTGACAGACATTTAAAATGTTTGATTGTTTGTTGTATTGTCGTGACGGAGCTTCCACCTCTCGGTAGAACGGCTCTGCAAATATTGCCGTCTTGCTTTTTTGTGTTTCTACTGTAAAATATTTCACAAAGCAGACGTGTTACGATCATAAACTGTATATAGTTGTGATACAAAGTTCACTAGCCACAGGGCTGCTCAATGCCGGCCTGCTAGCTGGCTGCAATATATGGACTGGATTTCCAGAACGGAGGCGAGTCTCATTACTCCGTCCACATTTCGCCAGCTAGCAGAGCTGTCGACAGGGAAACACGTGGAGTAATTTCAGCAGACAATATTTAAGTGAAATCGTCGTCATTTGAAAATGAGATCGCATACAAGTATGAATCGAGATCGCGATTTTTTAACGATTAATTGTGCAGCCCTAGTTCAAACAAACAGGGGATGTGGTGGAGAGAGAATCAGGAGAAACTAGCAAGTTTTTAGTTACACAATCATTAGAATGATTTCTAATCCAGAGACTGGATGAAGGTTTTTGTAGAGTAGTAAAGGATTTTTTCAGAACAGCTCAGTCATAGTTTGTCTGACTTGTAGACAGTTGCTTGTGCTTATAGTAGAAAAGTGTATATTATAGATCCCCAGGCATAATTGTAGCTGAGTGGTGACTTAGCATCCAGTGTTGGTGGGAGCCAGTGAGAGCACAGCGTACTAACAGGTTGTCGTCCCCCCCTCCCCCTCAGAGAAGACAGGAGGAGGAGTACTACACTCGCCTGGAGGCCGAACGGCGCCGGCAGCATGAGGAGGCAGAGAGAAAGCTGCTGACCCCTGACGAGCCGGCTGGTCTGTATCGGCCCCCACTGCCCCGGGATTACCAACCCCCTGCCCCCCACATTCCTACTAACACCCCCCCGCCTCCCCCACAAAGAAACACTTCCTACCTCAAAACCCAGGTCACCTCCCCTGACACACTCTACACCGCCAAGTTTGTCTCCTATGCGGGCGATGAGGATGACGAGGAGGAAGACAAGGAAGCCACCAGAACGGGAACTGGTGGTGGTGGTCAGTCAGGTCAGGTGAAGCTGTCGGCAACCCGGAAGTCGTATGGCGACCTCCCGGCCTCCACCTCGCCCAATGACAGCAAGCCTCAACCGCCGCCCACTGCGCGCAAGCCCCGCCCTCTCTCTGACGGCATCTTCCTGTCTGGCTTGTTCCAGCCACCAGTCAACAACTCCAACAGTACAGGTCCCCCCCCTCCTGCCAAACTCAGCTCCATCCCCCCAGGAGGCTTTAAAGGTAGAGCTGGAGAGAGGAGAGAGGAGGCAGGCTCACCACAGCGCCCTCTAAAGCTCCCATAACTCCCTCTCATCTATTTGTCTCTTATTTTACTCCTTTAGACTAGTGTGTTTCTTTTTCTCCCAGTAGAGAGGTGTTTCACTTCCACCGTCTACTTTTTCCTCTTTTACATGTTTGTCATTTTTTTTCGTCAGTCACCACTTTAATGTATTTTATATGTGGAAATTTCTCCTTCGTCTTCACAATCAAAAAAATCAAAAAATTTGTTGTTTTTTTTGTTTTTTGTTTGTTCAAACACCTCCTCTCGTCCCAGTATATTTTTTCCTCCTCATCTTCCTCCAATCAGCCCTCCCTCCCTCAATCAGCCCTAGTGAACAGAAAAAGCAATCGATAATCATGCGACCACTCTTTGCTGCAGTTCGAGACCCATCAGAGCCAATCATAGTACTGTTGGTGTTGTCGCTCACCGCCTCCTTTGTGTCTGGTTGGTTGCTGCTTGGGATGGGTAAAGGGGGCGAGGCCAGCTGTCAGTCTGCCTGTCTGCCCCGCCGCCCCCCTCCCCCTGCCCTTGGCTCTGCTTAGCGGTGTTGGCTTTAAATGGAAGGTCACATACAATTAGCATCTCACACACTGATTAAAAACCCTCATTTCATAAATATGCAAACATTCACATAGCAGCAGTGTGTTGAGTGAAGGAGCTCTTCTGTGTCTGGGGCTGTTTTAAACAAAGTTACCACACTGACATCTAGTTGCAGATATCTGTTATAGCGACATAGAGATTTAAAAGGTCATGATTAGGCCCCAACTTAGGAGAATTGAATATTGTCCGTATTGACATTGATTTTAGTGACTGTCTGTAGGACAGAGACCATATATTTCAGGCTTCTTAAAAGCATTTATATTGCCACAGTTGACTTGAAGCTACTGCAGACGAACGAAAAGTCACCAGAAGGGGCTCTCCTTTGCCTAAATATATACTCAACATCCACGTGTTGGTATGTTTTTCTCACGGCACCACTGTATCCATGTACATCTTCACTGAGCTGGTGGCTTCACCGAGTGGCAACTTCAGGGGATGGGAACTGAAGATGACGCAGAAAAATTGCACTTCCTTAGGTCAACTCCAAAAAAATGAACCTTTTAGTCAGCAGTATCTTTTTTTAGTCATGTTGTCAGTGTTTGTGGTTCATGCCCTTTGAACGCCCCAGACAGAGTGATCTCTGCCTGCAGCACAGTGTGTTTAATGAGTAGCTGAGGTTCCAGGCTGCCCACTCCGTCATCCCTGAAGGAACCTCAGACCTGTGCTGTATTGCATTCTCACTCAAATTAAAGCTCCCACTAACACCCCTCTAACCCACTCCCCTGCCCACTTCACCCACCCCACCTCACTCGTCCTTCCTGGAATACAAATCTGCATGTTTCACCTCACCGTTTCACGGAGAGCAAAAACGCACACAGACACACTGCACTCTGGCTGCCAGCAGCTCACCTAGTAACTGGTTTGATGTCTGTTGCTTTTTACTGCCTGTGTGTAGCTCCCATCAGGCTGCATTGTGCTATCTTTATTGTTCGCTTCCTCCTCCTCCACTATGCCTCTTCCTGTCTATGTTAATTTGTATTATTTTATCCTGTTCTTGGCTGTCCATTTCACCTGTCAGTCTGTGTCTCTGCTATAGCTGCCATGCTGTCTAATGCTGCAGCTTTACTAAAATCCTGACTACAGCTTCCACAGGGCAGAGCGGCAGGTTCAGGTGCCTGAACGGCACCTGAGTCTACCAGCGTCCCTGATAGTTTGAGTCCTCATGTATTTGATGAATGTAATGTGATTTACTGGCAGCTCCACAAGCTCACATAAATAAAATGAGGTCCCTTTAAATCCAAGATAATCAGAGTAAAACCACAGAAAAAACAACCTTGCCTCACAAGGTAACAAAACTGGAGGAAAAAACTGAAGAAATGTTGCTGCTTCCATCAGAACAATAAGAAAAAAACAGAAGTATGTTCCAAAGTGTAATTTTTATCTGTGTTGGTTTTTCACAGACGAATGTTGTGGCCTTGAACAGAGCTACTTTCTCTGTGGTTACTTTGTTCTCTGCCAGTTTGTGTTCATGTGGTTTGGGGCTGAAGTTGAAGCCTGGCTTGAACCCATCCCATCCCTACCACTCATGTGCTATAGCCATAAAATCAAATCAAAAAGACAGAGCTGAGGAGCTGCCAGTTGGATGAATCCATCTGGGTTGACACCCTGTCTCTGTGTCTGCATCTGAACTGTAGCCACCGTCTGAACGGTCAGGCCATCAGGAGGCCAGGTTCTTCCTCCCCTACCCTCCAACTTTCAACTCGCTAGCAGAAGTAGAGTTAATGAGTCTGTTTGAGTCATGTTATATGTGGAAGTAATCAGCATTTTCCAGACCAAAAGCAACAATGTCCTTGTCTGACTGTTGCAAAAGAAATAATTCCTTGCATTCCATGTGGGCCTTGGCATGACTGATGGTGCTCTGGTCGTCATCATAGATGGACCAGTACACACTGGATATACACATGGTACTTCTGTTTTCATATCAAAAAACTGCAGGGGATTAATGCACATCTGGACCAGGGGATAAAACTGGAGTGATTATGATCTATATGCACAGTGACTGAGGGGAAAAATAATGAACACTGTGAACGTGTTAATTCCCTATTTTTGTGGCATATTCTTGGTGCTTGTGATGCTTTAAATAATGAACTCACACACTTAGCCAGTTATTTGAAACTGTCAAACCTTGCAGAGAAGAATTGAATCTTGTGTAGGTGTCTTAGATAACGTTAATGATCTCAAACTTATGATGGCCTCCAGCTGGCAAAGGCAAGATGTTGATTCAGTTTGGACAGACACAGAGACACATAAAGTCAACTGACTAACATTTTGAAGCTAAAGGTCGATGTCACCCTCTCTGTGTTCACTCCACATGGACCCAGAAACCTGGAGTCTGAATGTTCTGTCAGAGCAGACAGATGGTGACCTCGGCCTCCACACTTCCACAGACCCCCTTCCTGCTTTGGAATGGCCTTTTTAACAGCTTCCTTCTCTTTCTGGGTTCGCTGCTGTAGTTTGATGAGATCTGATTGTTTCTGCCTAATGCTGCTCCACAACTTGTTCTCTTCCTCCTTCTGCTCAGGCTGCTCTGTGTCCACAGGAGAAGCTGCTGGGCATTGGTGCTCAAGAATTGACTTGATTTAATCTGTAGATTGGTTAAGCCGTCACCCAGCAGCTTCTGTCTCATGTTTTTGTGCTGCACATGGACGAACTGTGCTGACTCATGTTTTTTGTGTGTCTGTTGAACATGGAACAGGATTTAACTTGTACACTGGAAACTCAGCAGGAGTTGTAGGATCAGGAGAAGTCTACAAGGACCCGCAGGACAAATGGACAAAGAGGTGAGACAAATTTAACCAGAAATCATACAGTCAGTCAAATCTTTACTTGAGTGAATTATTTTCGTCCTGCTCTGTGTGTTGCAGTCAAGAGCAGGAGAACTCAATCCCCAGTGGGGCTCCGGAGAGTCTGACCTTCAAGGAACGCCAGCGTCTCTTCTCTCAGGGGAAGGAGGTTTCCAACAAGGTCAAGGCTTCTCGCAAACTCATGGAGCTGGAGAACGAGCTCAACACCAAGCAGTAGACCCGAGCTTCCCGCCTCCCAGCGCCACCTTAATGCCCGCCCATATTACCACTACAGTGTTGAGGTGCTCCTGGGAAAACCTGGGGTGGAGAGAGCTGGCGCCTGCTTCTCTAAACACTGACCGTGTTGTCTTTCTCCCCTTTTTTTATTTAAATCACTGAATAACTGGACCAGTCACTTTTCTTGACATAGCTATGTGGTTGCAGTAGAGAGACGTTCCCCTCTTTAAGGTCTGTCAAAGATATATAATGATAAAGCACTGTAAAAAAAAGTTTAATTATATCTAGTGAGGATCACATGACAGAGGGGGATATATTTTTGTTTGTAAAATGGTTCTTGCGGCAGGGGTGGAGATTTTTTAAATAGCTACAGAAACATGAACAATTTTATGGTATTATTTTATGCATCATGTTTTCACACTTTTAATTCCCTCTTCTTACCAGCAGAAATGCCTGAGGTTGAGCTCCAGACCAACTTTTATTTTATTCTTTTTAATTCTCTGCGAGTGGAAACACTGTTATTTCATTCCATAGTGAGAGAGCATGGGGGAGGGGTTTCCTTTCTTCTTGTGACTGCTATAGATAAATTACAACAGATTCTTTGAAGATGTGCACAACATTACTGTAAATATTCGGGTCCACAACTCACTCTTACTACTGGTGGAACCTGCCAGGAAAAGTAAAAAACTGCAACACTAATTAAACAGGAAAGCCAAGAAGCCTACAGCTTTTTTGAAGCGTTTGTCTCCGCCCCCCAGATTTTATTTACTTTTAGATGGAATAGTCATTTTGTGTGATATTAATTTGACTAACTGTACCCTGAATTCAGCTGGAAAAGAACTCCTTCATTCAGTGTTATTCATTTTGGTTTCACTATGACAATAATAAAAAGAGATTCTGACTACTCTTTAAGTGCTTGTTTGCTTTACAGATATTTATTTCAAACCTGCAGAGAAACTGGTGTTGTGTCTGTTTAGAGAAATCGGTTACATTTGGGACCTGTGCTGTGGTAATAATCTGTGATTCTGGTCTTTCACGGATTTGTAATTGTACAAATATACACACAATTTCCATAATGTCAGCACTGCTGCTCTGCTGATGTAGAAAAGAGATGTTCTCCTTTGCGGTTTGTTTGAGTGACTCCATCCTGTGTGTGGATTTTTTTTCTCTCCAGGAGCTAAAATGATTTCTACATGATGAAACAAAGATTCTGTTAGAATACTGACCTGTACAAACGCTACCAGATGTGTCTCCTCTTTACCCACAGCAACAACAAAAACACCTTTTTAGGTTTCAAAATGAACTGAATCATTTACATGGTTTCATGTTTAGCCTTTTGTAAAAAATTAATAAATACAGATTTTTCAACAGTGCAGAGTGTGGTCTTTTGTCACTTATTAGCATTGCTGGATGTGTTGTTCAGGGTATTATGCTACAATGTTAGAAATATATATAGAGAGAGATAATATT
>JAVQJX010215943.1:0-11961 GCA_036025115.1 Ambassis agassizii
CAGTAACTCACATGGATGTCTTTTTAATGTAGGAGGAAGTCGAATGATGTGGTCCATCCATTTACAATGTAAATTTGAGGTGAAGGTGCAAATTACACATGCTTCTTGTCATGTGTTTACCATAGAGCTCTCATGCAGCCATGAGTTTGTCTATAAGTCGTAACTGATCATAAGTGAAGTTGTGGACATGAGATGTAAGTTAGGTGTAAAGCGGCTGTAAAATCATCTCCTCTGTTTTATTACTTTACTTGAAAGGTCTTGATGTGTGATCCAGAGCTGCTCCAGGGTCAGGGAGTACACTCTGCTTGGATGTTTTCCCTGCTGACTCATGGTTCTGGAGCCTCTGGAAACGGCTGTTTGAACTGCCAAAATTCTGGCTTTGCCTTTTTTCTGCTGTACATACAGTGTGCTTGGTTGTGGCTGTACTTTTGGACATGTTGGCATTTGCTTCATACTACTTGTACAAGCGCATGTGTGTTTATGAGGAAGAGAGAACAGAGAAAGAGATTAGGGTGTGGTAAGGGAGTTCTCTGCCAGTTGGATGTGTCCTGCTTGCCTGAACTGAACTGCTCTCATAACTAGTAAGAAACAGTCATTTGTAAGTGGCCTGTGTCTGTTTCAGGTCCATCTGTGTGCAGTGAATTCCCAATACCAGTAACCTAATCTTGACATCTGTGCCAACTGTTGGATGTCAAATGACCATGTACTTAGTGGTTGCAAATTGAGAAAAAAAAAAGGAGGGCAGAAGAGAACAATCACAATTTTTTTCTTTTCTCTTCTCTCCCACCTCTCCTGGATTCCACATTAGGGAGTAATGGTACATGTTATAATTGGGTGCTGGGGGCATTAGACCTCATGGATAGCCAGCTGTCTCAATATGTACTCCTCCTCTGGCATCCTTTTTTGTCCAGTTCTAGAGCATGATTACCAGATAAGCTTAAACTTAAAGCCGAGGGCATTTTGCCTGATATGCCTCATTTCTCCTTTGTTATATGTGTTTTATGAGTGGAAACAAGGTCACAAATAGATGTAGGCAAGCCAAACATGATATTTTTTTTAAGTCCACGAAATGTCTAGTTGATCACAGGCAGCCACATGCGGACAGTATAAAGCAGTAAATTGTGAAATATGTGTGTTTCTCCAGTTAATTCACAATTAATGAAACATTAACTTGGACCTTTTTATTTTTTTTTCCAGCCCTAAACCTAAGACGGAGGCAATGGTACGATCACCTCCTGTCATGTCCCCCTCCACTGCTCCCCAGATGGACTCTAAAATGCCCAATCAGGGTAAACCAGGGAGCACAGGCAGCCAATCACAGCCCTCACCCTGTGATCCCAAGACACTGGGTGCCAAAGGGGCTCAAAATGTTACAGGGGGAATGGGGCTGAAGAATGGCCAGGGCCTGACCTCTGGTCCGAGTTCCAAGGTGAAAGTCAAAAGGGAGAGAAGCACCTCGGTGGAGTCGTTTGAACAGCCGGAGAGTGGTACACCCACCAGCGAGGAAAAAGGTAAGAACTGCTTATCTGTCTTGGTTTGTATGTGTTTTCTGTTTCCATATGCAATATAACCCACGCAGGAAAAGCAACAATTGGACATGTTCAAATATATTGTGTGTGTGTGTGTGTGTGTGTGTGCCTGTACAGATAGTAGCAGGGTGAAGAGGATGTGCGTGGCAGAGAGGAGGCAGCCGTACAGTGGAGCTGACTGGTGCTCTGGGGGAGAAAGTGATGAAGATGACAAAGGATTCTTCAGTAAGTGTGTTTTAATGTGTGCATCCAAGCATGTATGTTAGGCCACCTACTGACTTCATGACAGCTCTTCAGGAAAAATATCATTTCCATAAGCCTGTGCTGCTCCTAAAGACTAGCCGCTCTTCCTGTTGTCTCTCTGTAGACTGTAACTCCAGTGATGTGAAGCCCCAGGACTCTGTCACACATTCTACCTCCAATGCTGGACTCAGTCGCTCCTCCACACCCTCCCATAATACACTGGGAGGACAAGGCTCCACGACAGAACCTGCAAGTGGCCAGAAACCAGGCTCTAAACTCGTTTATGTCTTCACCACGGAGATGGCAAACAAGTAAGAAAGCTGCACACACCATCCATGTTATGTAGCTCAAAAGCAGATGTTGCTCTTGATGATCGCTGTTTAGTTGATAGCTTATCGCTGCACATTTTAAGTATTACTGTGTTCAAACTAATGAAATCACAATCACAACATAAGAAAACATACACCCACAGCAAAAGCCTTTGATTTGAAGTTCAAATTTAAATAGAATTACTAACAATGTCAATTGCCTGAAGTGTATCATGGTTCCCCTCTCACAAATGGTTGTTGATTTCTTTGATGTTTGTTACAGTTGTTTGTGTGCATGCCACCGAGATACACCACCTCTCCCCCGAACTTTCTCATTTATAGCCTAAATCTATTATGTATATCTTCACCAGCTTGTGTGTTTCTCTGTGGGTGTGTACACTTGGCTGAGATTAACACTCTGTTGGGAATTAGAGATCAAAGATGTGGATGCTCTGGACAAGTTGTGTGTGTGTATGTTTGTTGACCTTGGCTTTACCTTCATGATCCCATCTAGTACTCATTCATTTGGTTCTCAAATACGCACGCACGCACGCACGCACGCACGCACGCAATATTGTGTCAGATGACTGATATCTGACTGTCTGCCTTTGTGTCCTCAGGGCAGCTGATGCAGTTCTCACTGGCCATACAGAAAACATCATTGCCTTCCACATGAAAAACATCTCCAACAGCAAGGACAAAGCTCACCTCCTCTTGGTAATGACACCACATCCTCATTCATTCATTTATCAACATCTTGACCAAGGTGTAACCTAATCTTGTTTTATGCCCGTCTCCTATTAAAGAATAATGCAGCAAATGTCCTTCGAAATGACTCCAAGCCTCCTCAACAAACCCCGTCCCTTACCCAAGACCAGAGCCACCAGCCTGGATCTAAGCCGTCCTTACCTGGCATGGCAGAGCCAGCTCCGCCTCAGCCTTCAAATCAAGGGAGCCAGCCTGGAGTTCTTCCACAGGAAGGCTCATCCTCTGCTGGCATGGAATCCAAAAATATTCCTGGCACAAGCCCAACTAACTCTACAGCTCCAGTTGACCAGGCCCCTGTCACCCAACCTGAGGCAGGCCTCAACCCTCCGACATCAGTTGAAGGAGGACAAGGTGGAGGATCAGGTGGAACAGGTTTGACACCCCAACAACAGCAGCAGCAGCAGCAGCTAGCCCAGGAGCTGTTGAACATGGAGGCCAACACAGAGGGTCTTTCCCAAGAACAGTTGGAACATCGTCAGCGCTCTCTGCAGACCTTGCGAGATATTCAGCGCATGCTCTTCCCTGATGACCGTGATGCTCCCCCTACTGGGCCCCCACCATCCCATGGTGGCCCCCATGATGGAGGTCCCGATAGTGCACCCCGGAGGCCTGAGCAGGGCCCATTACAGGCTATGATGGCACAGTCTCAAAGCATTGGACCACCAGGTGGACCAGGAGGACCTCGTCCACAAGGCCCACCATTTGGCCCTCCTCATGGTCCCAGGGACATGCCCCCGTTTCCACAAGATGAAATGGGTCCACACATGGGAGGTGGAGGTGGATGTGGAGATGGAGATCAAATGACTCCAGAACAGGTGGCCTGGTTGAAGCTGCAGCAAGAGTTTTATGAAGAGAAGAGAAAGAAACAAGAAATGCAACATCGGCCCATTCCTCCAGACATGATGATGCACCCCCACGGTCCCCGTGGCATGATGCGTGGACCCCCACCTCCCTATCAGATGGGCCCTGGAGAGTTGTGGGGAGGACCAGGTGGTCCACCAGAGCCCTACCCTGACCGCATGGCTATGGGCCCAGGCCCCAGGGGCATTCCTCCTCACATGCAGCGGATGCCTGGGTTCTCCGGTATGATGAATCCTGAGATAGAGGGTCCCCCAAGGCCAGGCATGGGCTGGCCTGATGACATGCCTCCTCGGATGGGAGAAGCACGAGGCTTCCCAGGAGGACCTGGTGGAATGTTTCCTGGTCCAGGGGCTCGTGGTGAGCGTTTTCCAAACCCTCAGTCAGTCCAAGAAGCAATGTTCCACCAGGGAATGGGTGGAGAGAAGGGTCTTCCTCCTGGAATGATGATGGACATGCAGAGGATGATGGGGCACCAAAGAGGTGGAATGGAACCTGGAAATGGTATGGGCATGTTTCCTAGAATGCCCGGCGATGGTCCTATGAGTCCATCCTCTAGGCTCCAGGGAATGGGGGGCAGAGAAATGGGGCCGGAATTTGGCATGGGGCCGGGACCTGGGCCAGGACCTCATGTACATCCGTCCAAGCTACGAGATCCCCCCATGAATATGAGTCCTGATGAAATTATGAGAATGAGAGCTGGTGGAGGACCTCCGATGGAGAACATGGGTCCACAAGGCAGGCCCATGCAGGGCCCTCCCTTTCCTGAGCAGACACAGTCAGGAGACTTTCCTATGGGGCCTGGGCGACCCTTCCCTGGTGGTCCCGGAGGAATGAGGGGTCCACATGCAGACCAAGCCTTTGGTCCAGAGCACAGATCTACACCAACAGGAGGTAATGGCCGTATAAACCACCTTCCATCTGCTGGTGGCCCTGCTCAAAGTCAGAGGGGCCGCAAGCCAGCAGATCTGAATGTCCAAGCAGGAGGGGGGAACTCTCCTAGTGTAAACCCTCTAAAGTCCCCTCCTCTGAGGCAAGTACAGTCTCCTATGATGGGCTCCCCCTCTGGAAACCTTAAATCTCCTCAAACTCCGTCCCAGCTGGCTGGCATGCTTACTGGCCCCACAGGTCCTAGTGCCCCTCCAGCTCCTCCAGCCTCTGCTCCAATGAAGTCTCCCCACTCCATGATGGGTTCAGCAGGTGCCTCTCCTGTTCATATGAGGTCTCCTTCTCTTCCTAACCCCTCTCCAGGATGGGCCTCCTCACCAAAACCACCCATGCAGAGTCCTGGAGTCCCCCCTCAGGGTGGCAAACCGCCCCTCAGTATCACATCACCAAACATGATGGGAGGAATGGAGCAAGGTTTGTGTTGTCAACCTTGTTTTTGAACATCTCTCCTTCTTTCAATGTGTAATTTCTTGTCTGCTTACAGTTGAGCTTTTATAAAAATGTTAATATTAAATGTTAGTCTGATGCCATGTTAGTCTCTGTAATTATGCCATTATCTGCCTGTGTTAATATTTGAGCCATCACTTTTAAATGACAAAACTGAAAATAGATGTTATGCAGTGGCTATTGGGTGCATCACTCATTTGCCTTAACATCTGTATCAGGGGTGGGGTTGAGTGGGTTATGGTCCAGTGGCTCCCTCTTGTGGCCACTTCAATCAGGAGCCACTCTATCTTACACTTTCACTTATATTTGAAGGTATCAGTAATATACTTCGGTCTCACATGCAAACAGAGGAGGAAAGCTTTACACATCTATATTTTACCATTTCTTTGTCATAATATCTCTCCCATTATGTCGTCCTCCAGGTGGTAACGGCCCTCCCTCTGCCCCTCCTTCATCAGGGGCTCCATCTGGCTCCATGTCCCTCCCAGGCAATGTCCCATACACAACGTCTGGCAGTCCCTACACAATACCCCCTGAACCAACACTACCCCAGAACCCTCTCTCCATCATGATGTCGCGCATGTCCAAATTTGCAATGCCCAGCTCCACCCCTCTTTACCATGATGCCATAAAGACTGTTGCCAGCTCTGATGATGATTCGCCTCCAGCTCGCTCCCCTAACCTACCTTCAGGGAACAATAATGGTAAGATATCTGTAATATGTTGTTTAATTTGTAGTTTAAATTCTGCTAATCTTGGGCCATATCTAAATGTTTCTTCCTTTTTAATGTGCTCTAAAAGTGCTTGCACTGAATTGTTTCTTCTGGCTTACAGGCATGGCAATGAATCACCAAGGCAATCCACGTATGATGGGCCCTGGAAATGCTGGACCCATGCCTGCCCTCAGTCCGCTGGGTATGAATCCAATGGGATCACAGCCTCTCTCTCATGGCATGCCCCCACAGATGCCCTCTCCCAATGCCCCTAACATGGGCCCTGGCATGATGCCACATGGCATGATGATACCACCAAATCCCCAAGACCCTGGTATGGCAAACCCTCAAATGATGGCACAGGGACGCATGGGTTACCCCCACCGAAACCAGGGATATCCCCTCACCCAGTCCCCTTCCCAGCAAGGTCCTTTCTCCCCGCACAACGGCCCTGGTCCCCAAGGTTTTCCAGGCCATCCCATGGGCTTCCAGGGAGAGGGAGGACCTATGGGAGGACGGATGGGAAACATGCCTCATGGGGGAGGGGGTGATGGGGGTATGTGTAAGCCCAATACCCCTGGCGGGCCAGAATTCAACAACATGCAAGGTGGTTTCAGTGAAGCAGACCTTCATGAGGTGATGCGGCCCGGAGCATCTGGCATTCCTGAGTTCGACCTGTCCAGGATAATCCCATCAGAGAAGCCCAGCCAGACTCTGTCATACTTCCCCCGAGGTGGAGGAGAGAATCCTGGGGGGAAACCACCACACCCCTCCGGCTTTCCCATGCAGGGCATGATGGGTGATGGCCCACCAAGGATGGGAATGCCCATGCAGGGGATGGGGGGAATGTCAGGAGGGCCAGGTGGGGGAATGGGCCCCCAAGACATGCCAATGGGCAACCCTGGCCACAATTCCATGCGGCCACCAGGATTCATGGGCCAAGGCATGATGGGCCCCCAACATCGGATGATGTCCCCCGGGGGTCCTGGAGGAATGATGCAGGGGAGACAAATGGCCCACCCAGGACCTGGTGGCTCACCTAACATGATGATGTCACTGCAGGGCATGGGTGGTCCCCCACAGCAGACAATGATGATGGGGGGACAGATGAGGCCACGTGACATGGACATGGGGTTCAGTCCAGGCCCTGGAATGTTCTAAATCCAACAGAAACCTTGTATCTAGAATGTTCTTGGACTATAACACAAGGATGGAGTAAAGATCGTGGGAGAGTGGAAAGTGTTCAGAAAACTGTTGGACACAAGTAAAGGAAGTATAATATGAGTGAGGACGTACCCATTAAATGAACAGAAAGGAGCTAACCAGTCACCCAGTAATGTCCTATGGGAACTATTCCAGTGGAGACTCGGACAGGCCCTGGATTGGAGTACTTTTGCCACAAGAACATTTAAATTTTGATTCATGAACTTCAGAATGTATGGGATTGTTGTGCATCAATTTCGCAAAAAAAAAAAAACTGATCATGTGTTTTTTGATTATCTGACTATGAAGATGACTTCAACATCAAAGAGGAATCAACCTAACGAAAAGTCAGCGTGGGGATGCTACAGTATATGTCTACTTTTTTCAAATTTAAAAAAAAAAACAAAAAAACAAAAATTTGTCATGAAAGTGGTATGGAACAAGAGAAAGGAAGAAGTATTTGTGCTTTGTGAAGACTTTAGTGGAAATCCATCTTGTCTCTCGCTCCATTGTTTTGACTGTTTCTGTACAGTATATACGTGAGAGTGCGTCTGTGTGCTTGACAGATTGTATGTTTGTGTGGTATGTATGTATGTGTCTGTATGTATAGGCATTCTATCAGTGACCTCTCAACTCCTCTTACCCAACTTTCATTGGGGGGGAGGAATGCCCCCTTAAAATACTGTACTGTTTACCATTGGTGGGCTATTCAAATTTTAGTCTATTTTAATTTCCTTTGTAACTCCAGTGTATAACAAACCAAACAATGACCTCATTAAGATAATAGTATTATTAAAAAAAGCACAAACAAGGACCATCTGCAGAAAGCGTCTTCTTTCTCTATTTTTACCATTGAGAGCACCACATTAAGCGTGAGGATCCTGGCAGCTTTGAAGCACCATGATTTATCTCCAGTCCATTTCACACTGTGGATGACATTTGACTTTGGGCTTCAAAACTTTCAGGACTCAACTTCTGCCAGCGTGAATACTATTGCTAATACCCAGATGTGCTATGTGTGTTCCTCTTGTTCCTGTTGTGTTCCTTTTTTGTTTTGGCTATCTTGTTGACTCTGGGTAATAATCATTCCCACAGCAATAATCTCCCCCTGATGGTCAGCATAATGGAACAGGATTGGCTGAATGCCATAAGCAGGTATGCCAGGTATTACAGAACTAGAGCTAGGTAGATCTGGTAAAAAAAAAAAAAAATGGTCAGGCAGGTGTGGTGTCCACAGTGAGACACACAGAAAATGTAAACACGTACTGCTTACCATCCAGTTGACTTCCTCTCTTTTCTCTATTGTATAAGCTTGTCATGTGTTTCTCCATTGGCTTTGGTGCAGAATAGCCTACCAGGGCTGTGGTGATGGACTACAAATAAAAGATATTGTTTTGGTATATACACATTGTCTATGGAGTGTGTGTGCATACGTGTGTCCACGTGATTGTTGACTATTCACATTTAGTCAGTTATGTGGACCAGGTGGTGTCTTTGTCATTTTACATGTCAAACCAGCTTCCCAGCATTCAGCTAGAACTGGGAGAGCAGGTCGTACTGAGAAGCAGCATTGATGAGATTAAATGTGATCAAAAGGACACCACACTTTCAAACTATGTGCATTTTGAGACAGAATTTTTTTTGTGTGTGTTTTATTTTTAATTAAAGGTCCCTTGTGTGATGAGAGCCAAAAGAAAAAGAGACTTAAAGAGACAGTTCACCAAATGTATGTGACATTGTTGTAACATGGTCTGATAGAATCAACCCTACTTAAATTCTGGAACAGTTATTACATGAAGAAATTCACATACTACTGTCACTTTCTGCACACCTTTATTAAAAAATATCAGATATAGTGCACGAATCCCCTGAGGAATGAAAAGATTGAATATGGAAACTGTGGTTGTGAACTCGACCAGTTGGGCAGAAACACTGCATCAGCAATCGGATACAGGCATAGAGGGCACACTGTCTATATGTCATAGGAAGATCAAATTGCAGTAATGTTTTTAACTTTAGAGGGAAAAGGTGATAGTTTTGTCTTAATGTATATTCTTGGGTGCCAAAGAGCTCTCTAAACGTGATTAAGTACGCATACAGGAGTCGCATCATTTCAGCGATTGACACTTCCGTTCCTTACAGCCAAAACTTTATTATAACACATACTATACACCGGCTTAAAGCAGTAAAATCTTAATTCTTAGAATCTCAAATTTGTATCAGTTCCAACAGTGCACAATCATCTCTTGATTGTTTTTTTTTAATCTTGTGTCCAGCTTTCTTAAAAAAAGCCCAACAATACAGTGCATACAAACACGCATGTATGCACCAAGCATGTGGTTTCAGTAAACATACGGTACCACTAAATTACTTAATATAGCATGTGGCTGCCATGGTTATAGGTCGATGTAAACTGATGTAAACTGAAAGATCCAAGTTAGCTGACCTTCAGTCTGACAGTGAGGTATGACTGTGTTTGGATGGAGTGAGGACATTAAAAAAAAGAAAGAAACCATGATGTGTGTTAACTGTCAGAGTGTGATGTTGTCGGTGTGGCGCTCTCCTCAGGGTTTGATCAAGCCTTCTGTGCTGTTACACAGAGACTGATAGTGTTCAGAGCTCAGTGAGTATGCTGACAGAACCTGTTTGAACTCCTGCAGGGGGCAGTAGACTCCACTACAACCTGGTATATGTAGATCCTACAGACCGAAAAGGAGACATGGAGTTAAACACAAAAGCTTGTCGCTAAAACTATGATACATCATCTCACCTTTACCTGGTCTATATATGATACTTTAACAAAGGCCTCATTGGTCTGTTTGTTTTGGTGCAGCTCCAGAGTTATATCAGCAGCATATGGTGGCCATCTCATGTCAAACATCCCCAGAGCCATCAGACAGGGAATCAGCGTGGTGTCGTGTGCTGAGTACAGAAACAGCTTCCTGTGTGAGAAAGTATTTCAGACACTGAGTACAATAAGGGGTGTACATGAAATGAGTCTTCACATCCAGAGGTGTCCAACCTGTTTGGCTCTGATGAGGTGCCCTGTAGTTTCTCGTCAATGTTGGTTAACAGTGTGTGTAGGAGGGGTCCCACACATAGCTGCAAGTTCTCCCTGGCACAAGCACAGAAAAAATTAAAGGCGTCAACCTCAGAAGGTTTCCAGAAAGTGTTTCTGGTATTCCACTATTTTTTATTCATAGATAGTGTCTATTGCTAGAGTATGTAGCCATTTCCTTACTAAGTTTTAACTTGCTGTTATACTTTAATATTGGAAGGACTGACATTGGCTTTGATGTGCAGCTTGGTTTCCCTCTACGTTTCCCTCTTGTTATCCACAATCACATCCTTACAGTATCGCCTCTACAGCCCTTCAAAATGTTTGAGAACTACTGGTTGAACCTCACCTTTTGCTTGGTTGATAGACATGGCAGATCATGTCCACAGCTCTCTGCTCCACTTTATTCCTCCAGGTGTTCAGCGCTGGTGGACAGGGGAGGCCGTGCGTCTGTTAATGTGTATGAAAATGTCAGTATCCTGCAAAACGAGCCTTCAACTTCCTCAATATCTTTTAATTTAAGAACATTCTTCTATCATGCTCAGACAATATAGTGGCCCCAGTGTGCACATTCACGCTGTAAGATTTTATCTGAGCATCTAAAAAAAATGTCCCTCTTAATTTGAATTTTACCCTTGACATCTGTTTTAAGATATTGTTTAATTATTGTTCTGTAAAGTATTCTCCTGCCGGATCTCATGGCTCTTCACATGAGACATCTCTAGTATCATTTTACATAACTAGCGGTATGCACAGTTGCTGCCTGGCTGAGCCTTCATAATAATAACAATAACAATAACAATAATAATAATAATAATAATAATAATAATAATAATAATAATAATAATAAGCATCCTGATAGCTTGTGGGGAGACTGAACAAAAAAAGTCACATGAATCAGTGCGCTAGTGTCACCTCTCTGGCAACCATGTCATCCCTAATGAGGATGAAGTCGACGTGCTGGTGAGCCGCGATCCCCAGTGCACTCTGGATGCTCTGCAGGTCTGCCGCAATGTCTGGCAGAGTGGACGACTCTGCCCAGCGGTGGCTGCAAAGAACACGGTGTCAGCAGCAAAACACAGATACGCCATGACAACCTGTCAAAGACACCTCAACTCTTGCACCACACATTATTCAAGATTCCAGTTTTGGCTGGTGAGCGCATATGATGGTGCAGGCATGTGTGAAAGTACACTCTACATACCTGCCAAGGATTTTGAGCAGCTTGCATCCATGGTAGTTAGGATAGAGGATTTCAGACTCTGCCTCCGTTGTTAAAATAGGCACATTTTCTACACAGGTAATTACAAAAACAGATGAGATGAAGACAAGGATAACAAAATATGCTGCACACATGGATCTCTACTCTACCTTTTTGTTTTTGCTGGAAGAGCCCTGCTACCAGACACTTGGCAGATTCAATGGTCCTCACAATGTTAGTGGAGCGCACGCTAAAAATGGAAAATATAGGTCATGGAAGGCAGCCAGCTTCAAAATAGTCAAGCATTTAGGCTGATTTCCACTCTTAAATCAAACCTAGTTCTGGGTAAAGAGGGGTGTATGTTTTTTCATGATTTGCATCACTTACTAGACCTCAGATGGGCTAAATGTGGAGTTCAGAAAGCCGCTCTCCTCAACATATCTCCTCCTTAGCCTCTTGCCCAGCTCATACAGCTGCTGCATGCCCACTGCGGTCAGCTGACCAGGGAACGTGCCACCCTGCCAAATGCAACAAACAAGAACAAGAAGTTATGCTCACAGATGTGGCCTCCACACACACACACACACACACACACACACACACACACACACACACACACACACACACACACACACACACACACACACACACACACACACACACACACACACACACACACACACAC
>JAVQJX010215956.1:0-11351 GCA_036025115.1 Ambassis agassizii
GTGTGTGTGTGTGTGTGTGTGTGTGTGTGTGTGTGTGTGTGTGTGTGTGTGTGTGTGTGTGTGTGTGTGTGTGTGTGTGAAACAGGATTTGTTGAGACGTCCAGAGATTGCCGTGCTGGTCAACCTGCGTTTAGAAAACACTCCATGGACGGCCTCACGGATCGCTCGTTTTCTGTCCACGCCATCACCAGACATCCCACGAAGGCCCAGAGCGCCACCTACCTGGTTGGACGTCTACAATGACATCAGCAACACCGTCCGCACTCTCGCACAAATCACTGAGGTGCCTTTGCCATTCTTAAAGTTTTTATTGCATGCAAGTCGTGAAGTTACAATAATATAATAATAATATAATATAATACAATAACAAAAGAACAGAATTGATTGTTAGTGTGTTTCACTTCAAACACTTAAATCCTGCAGTGTTTCTCCCTGGACAAACTGGAGGGTCTGGAGACTGAAGGTCAGCTGGTAGACAGAGCTCTGGAGCTGTTGGAGGACAGGCAGTTCTGGGCAGGCGTGGTTTTCTTGCTGCCCAACAGCTCCTCACCCACGCTGCCGCCTCACGTCTCCTACAAGATACGAATGGACATTGATGATGTGACCCGAACCAACAAGATCAAAGACAAGTACTGAGGACTCTTCAAATATACTAAGATACTGCTTCATTTTGTGTTCATTTTTATCAAGATTTACAACATTAGAACACATTTTTGAGGGATTTTAAAACAGAGATTTGTTTATTTTTTCAGGTTTTGGGATCCTGGTCCAGCTGCTGACCCGTTCAGTGACATGCGCTACATCTGGGGCGGCTTTGTCTACGTTCAGGACCTAGTGGAGAGAGCTGTGAACCGCGTGCTGACAGGAGTTCAACAGACTACTGGCATCTACATCCAGCAGATGCCCTACCCTTGTTACGTGGATGATGTGTGAGTGACATGATTTAAATTAAATAATAAAAATGCGCAGATAGTTGGTTTGCCCCCACATTCATTCTGTGTTACCAACAGGTTTCTTCGAGTGCTGAACCGCTCCCTGCCTCTCTTCATGACACTATCTTGGATCTACTCGGTGGCCATGATCATCAAAGGTGTGGTGTACGAGAAGGAGGCGAGGCTGAAGGAAACCATGAGGATTATGGGTTTGGGAACTGGAACGCTGTGGTTCAGCTGGTTCATCAGCAGCATCATTCCTTTCCTGATCTCTGCGGCGCTGCTTATAGCTCTGCTCAAGGCAAGATGACCACACACTATATGTATTTAAATGCACCTCTACGTCATCAACACCTCCGCTGATGCTTTCCCTCTCTTCATTTTAGTGGGGTGACATCTTGCCGTACAGCAACCCGAGCGTTGTCTTCTTCTTCCTCGCGGCCTTTGCGACCGCCACCATCATGCAGTGTTTCCTCATCAGTACCTTCTTCTCCAAGGCCAACCTGTCAGCTGCTTGTGGAGGGCTCATCTACTTTGGCCTTTACCTGCCATATGTACTCTGTGTCGCCTGGAGAGACCACCTCAACACCACACACAGAGTCCTAGCTGTGAGTAAAATAATAACTTTTATTTAAAATGGATAAATTGTCGCTGAAATATAAAGATAAAACGTGTTTCTCTGCAGAGTTTCCTCTCTCCTGTGGCCTTTGGCTTTGGCTGTGAGTATTTCTCTCAGTATGAGGAACAAGGTGTTGGCATTCAGTGGTACAACATGAACTCCAGCCCTGTGGAAGGAGACAAGTACAGCTTCACCACTTCTATAGTTATGCTTTATGTGGACGCCTTCATCTACGCTGTGGCAGCCTGGTACATCGAAGCAGTGTTTCCTGGTATGACAGCTGGAGCTTTCATTTTCACAGCATACAATGTTTCTGTGACTGGCTACACCAAACTGTGAACCTTTGAACATAGTGTAGTATTTTTTTGTATGGAGATCGTACAAGATAATGCATGTCAAAGCTAATTTTAGTTACCATAACTTAAGGCCCTGTCCTAAACTCTCCAGCTTGTTTTGTTATTTCTAGCTTGTCAGCAGATAAAACTTTAAGGAAGTGAGATGCAGTGTGGTAAAAAAAAACACCTGCTATTTTTAAATAGTCAAACTTCTTCTTTTTTTTAGGTGAGTACGGAATTCCCCGGCCCTGGTACTTCATCTTTCAGGTCAACTATTGGGGTGGAGCTCCTCTTGAAGCAGGCATGCCGATCCCACCTGCACCCGCTGAGCAGGATGAAGGTACTTGAAGCCGCTTCACATTAGCTCTTGGATTTTACTAGCAATCTTCATCTCTTCAAACTCAGTCCTTGCAGTTCAATATTCTTAAAACCGTTAACTACAAATCAAGTTAATGAGCTGAGCCAATTAATCACAGGTTTGGGCCACTGTTTTGTTAACCCTGCTGTCAGCCAGAATCACGCTTTTTATAACGATAATTTACTACTATCACATATACAGGCTGCGTATTCATAGATTTTAAATGTTTTTTTATAAATTAGATCACATTGAACCAGAACCTGCAAATCTGATCCTGGGCGTGAGCATCAGGAATCTTGTGAAAATCTACAAGAAGGGAGGGAAACTGGCCGTCAACCATCTCAACCTGAAGTTCTACGAGGGCCAGATCACCTCTTTTCTTGGCCACAACGGAGCCGGCAAAACCACCACTATGTAAGAGCTGCGGGCTGAAAAAGAGATGAAAATGTCTCTAGTTTATCGAGGCTTGATATGTGAGCTCACACATGGGGGTTTTGTACGGACCCTCAGTCCCACAGTCACAGTGTGTAATATAAAACTATATGTAGTATTTATTTCGGTGTGTTTGATGATTGTCAGATCTGTCCTGACTGGGCTTTTCCCACCCACCTCTGGGACGGTGTATGTCAAAGGAATGGACATTCGCTATGACATGGAAATCATCAGAAGGACGCTGGGAGTCTGTCCTCAGCACAATGTCCTGTTTGACATGTAAGATTTATCAAACTTCCTGGTAACAAGCTGCTTCAGTTTGTTTTGATTCAGTCTGGTTTTGTTTGATTCTGTGTGCTTCTCTCTCTCTCTCTCTCTCAGACTAACAGTGGAGGAGCATGTGTGGTTTTACGGCTGTTTGAAGGGTTTGTCTGAAGACGAGGTGAAGAATGAGCTGGACACTCTGTTGGAAGACGTCGGTCTCCTCCACAAACGCCATGAACAAACCAAAAACCTCTCCGGTAAAGTCACAGCTTTTTAACATCATCATGAGAATCTGTGTTCATGCGATTAGCTCAGATTGGCTTTGATTAGTGTGTTTTCTGTCTGTCAGGCGGAATGCAGAGGAAGCTGTCTGTAGCGATAGCGTTCGTTGGAGGCTCAAAGGTGGTTGTTCTGGATGAACCAACAGCTGGTGTCGACCCTTACTCCCGTAGAGGGATCTGGGACCTGCTGCTCAAATACCGCAAAGGTGACACAGAATAAAAGATGTTGTTTTGTTTACTGAAACTGTAATTACACTGTGTGCTGCTTTTCTCCATCAGACCGGACCATTGTTCTGTCCACCCATTACATGGATGAGGCGGAGCTGTTGGGTGACCGCATTGCCATCATCTCCCAGGGGAAGCTGTGCTGCTGCGGCTCTCCGCTCTTCTTAAAATCCCGACTAGGGTCCGGCTACTACCTCACTGTGGTGAAGAGAGAGGGAATAGACACTAGTACTCCCAGCACTTCCAGTATCTACACCACTACCAGCATCAGCACCAACAAGCTGCCTCATCTGCCACAGGTGTGCCTACGTTTTCTCATAGTTACGATAAATTAACGCCAGAATTAAAAATAATTGTATGAAAATCTTTGCACCTCTTATAAACTTTGTAGGACAATGAGTCGTCTCTGAGTGAAGATACCGGGCTGGGAAGTGAGGAGAGCAGCTCATGTGAGTGTTATAATCAAGTATGACCTGTGCTACTGTAGGTCAGTGTTTATGAAGGGCTTCAGTCACACTCATTGTCTGTCTCCATGGCAGATTTGGTGGCTTTGCTCTCCCTGGTCCAGCATCACATCCCAGGTGCAAGGCTGGTGGAGGACTCCAGACGTGAGACCGTGATCAACCTGCCACAGACGGCCGCCAAGGACAGCAGCCTGGCTGTCTTCCTGTCTGAACTAGATCGGAGGCTGGCGGAGCTCGGCATCAGCAGCTACGGGCTTTCAGACAGCACTCTAGAGGAGGTGGGATGTGGCTGTGATCACAAACTGCTTGTTATTAATCAGTCTGAAACATTAGATTGCAGCATTAACTGGTTTGAGTGTGTGAATGTGTGCGTGACAAAATCACAGTTCACCATAGCATTGGTCATCCCACATCAATTGAGTCCTATCAAGAAGGCTGGATATTTGTGGAGGAGCCATTATAGGCTTAGTGTAAGCATCAGATTAGCACTGATAGCGGAGCCTGATAAGTTTGTAAATTAGCCTCTCACTCTTTGCTCCTCTGACCTCTATGTAAAGCTGTTTGATGCTCCTTCACTGCCACCTGCTGTCAGGATACAAAGTCATAGTCTCAGTTTTGATGTTTTTTTTAATGCCTCCATCTTGGACCTATAACAAAGAAACATATTATCACTGTCCTGTTCATATCTAGATCTTTCTGCGAGTGGCAGAGGAAACTGGTGTGGACACTGATCCGGAGCAGCAGGCTGAATCCCCACAAAGTCAACAGTCACCAAGACAAAGAGCTGAGGAGCAACCTGCAGAGGAAACAGAACCAGGTGTGCACACACACACTTAAAGACATTTATGCATTATTACATAGAGCCTATTTTGTCAACACTGTGACCGTTTGTTTCCATACTGCTACAAGGAGGGAAAAAGCTTCATAAACAAGGTATCACTCGTGTAAAAACCTCATTAGAAATCAGGACATGAATGATATATATATATAGCATTCCCATGTGTAAGCCAGCTCTTGCTAATGTATCTTTGTCCAGGTAATGTATGTATTTATATATATAGTTTGCCCTGCTTGCAGAACCTCAGGAGACAGACCTGCTGAGTGGAGATGGCCGAGGTGGAGTGCCTCTAACCGGCTGGTGGCTGACATGGCAGCAGCTGAGAGCTCTCTTTGTCAAACGCTGGCTCTATGCTCGGAGGAGTCGCAGAGGATTCTTTGCTCAGGTTAGACAGCTACTGATGATTTGGAGATTTGCAGTATGTCCACTCAGTTACATGACTTATCATCTGTCATTATCTTACGGAGTCACTGGTTTGTGCTTCAGATTGTTCTGCCTGCTGTGTTCGTGCTGGTCGCCCTGCTCTTCAGCCTCATTGTTCCTCCATTTGGAAAGTATCCTGCTCTGCAGCTGCAACCCTGGATGTACGGAGAACAATACACCTTCTTCAGGTGGGACTGCACACACATATACTCTATTATATTAGAGTCTTTACAGCCTGTTGCTTGCATTTACCTCTGCTTTGATATTGGCAGTCATGATGCCCCAGGGAACCCAGCCATGGAAAACCTGCTGGAAGCTCTGCTGGAACAGCCAGGTTTTGGTACCAGGTGCATGGAGAAAGATGAAGAGGACAACAGCACGTAAGACGGGAGACTCTGTAAACTCTTTCCATAGATAGCAGCCATTCAGGCAGCAGTTTAACCCTTAATTCTCTCCCACAAGCAGGAGTCCTCAGTGTGAAAGTCAGCGCAGTGGACTGTTCATGAGGCCACAGGTGTCCTTCTCCACCTGGCAGATGTTCAGTAGAGGCAACTGGAGCAGAGACAGACCCTCACCTGACTGTCAGTGCAGCACAGAAAGTGTCCACCGGATGCTCCCAGAATGCCCGCAGGGGGCTGGTGGGATCCCGCCTCCGCAGGTCAGTGTGCTCAGTGATCTGACTGCTGCATCACTGATTAGTCTTGGTGCTCCTTACTATTTTGATTTGTTCTTTTTCAGATAAAGAGGGCGACAGGAGACGTCCTCCAAAACCTGACGAATTACAACATCACTGATTACCTTGTAAAGACCTACTCTCAAATCCTCAGGAAAAGGTATTTTACTCCATGAAATAAGTATTAATTACATTATTTATTGTGGCTCTTACTTACATATACTCACACAGAAAACTTCTTCTTCTTTCCCGTATTTTCCTTGAACTTTATTCTCTTTTCCATTCACAGCCTAAAAACCAAGAAGTGGGTGAATGAATTCAGGTGAGCTGACATATTTCACACCATATTTGCAGCTGTATGTTTTACACATGTTATACTTGTTCTGACATTCACTCTTCTGAAGGACAGATGCAGTGTTTCCAAACATTCTGTATCACTATTGCAGATATGGAGGCTTCTCTCTCGGGGCCAGGAGCTCCCAGACTGTGTCTCATTCTCAACATCTACAAGACTCAGTCATGGCTATCAGGACCCGTTACAGAGTCCAGCAGGTACAGTGAGGGTTAAGAGTTGTTTAATAATGACTTCTTTATCGTTTTTTATGTCATATTTTTCTGTAATTCATTACAGAATGGTTCTCTGGATCATCTGCTAAACAGACTGCCAAGCGTTCTAGGTGGACTCCACAGTCAAAACAATGTCAAGGTATACAGTCATGTGTTTGTCTGTGTCTCTAAAACACCTTCCCAAGGTTTTGTTCTAAAATAAAAAAAAAAAAAAGATCTGATTTTGTGTCCAACTCTTTTGTCTGTTCTGTGTTCAGGTGTGGTACAACAACAAAGGTTGGCACGCCATGGTGTCATTCGTTAACATAATGAACAATGGCCTGCTGAGAGCCAGCCTGCCGCCCGGTCCAGAGAGGAGGAAACATGGAATCACTGCATACAATCACCCACTCAACCTCACCAAGGAGCAACTCACTGAAATGGCCATGTGAGTTCACTACTGTGGAGACATTATGTTGATGCTGGAGACTTATTGTCTTGTGCTTGACAATAATGTCTGATGGATAATTAAATAATTAAAATTAACTAGTTTTTACTGCTTCCTGTCTCAGGATGACCACCTCAGTGGACGTTCTGGTCTCTATCTGTGTGATCTTTGCCATGTCATTTGTGCCGGCCAGTTTTGTCCTGTTTCTGATTGAGGAGCGAGTCAGCAAAGCCAAACATCTGCAGTTTGTCAGCGGGGTCAAACCGATCCTCTACTGGTTAGCTAACTTCATCTGGGACATGGTCAGTGGAGCAAATCATTTTAACTGCCTCACATACATTTTTTTAAAGATCCTTTTTTCTAGACTTTCTCCTGTTATCATTTTCACAGTTGAACTACACGGTCCCAGCCACCATGGTGGTGCTGATCTTCATCAGTTTCCAGCAGCAGTCGTACGTCTCTGAGACCAACCTGCCCGCTCTCGTCCTGCTCCTCCTGCTCTACGGGTACGCTCTGACTTCACTTTGTTTGGATCTCATTGTGATGCTTCTTTCATTTCCTCATTTATCTTTGTCACTGGTTTAATCATATGTCTTAATTGAATGTAATTCACATAGATCTGTTTCTGTAAATAAAGCATCCCACTTCAGTATATTGGATAACTTCCTTTTCTTTTGTAGGTGGTCCATAACTCCTCTGATGTACCCAGCATCCTTTGTTTTCACTGTCCCAAGTACAGCCTATGTGGTGCTCACCTCCATCAACCTCTTCATTGGAATCAACGGCAGCATCGCCACCTTCGTCCTGGAGCTGTTTGTGGATGAGGTACAAATTACACCAAAGACAGGATAATGAAATTATTTCTTGAATTAAATCACATAAGAAGTAATTATCATCATTTAATTTGTCCATAATCTGAGGATGATTTTGTTATTACAGTATCTGAACGAAGTGAACAGGATCCTGAAGAAGGTGTTTTTGATCTTCCCACATTTTTGCCTGGGACGAGGACTCATTGACATGGCAAAAAATCAGGCCATGGCTGACGCCTTCCTGCGACTGGGTAACTTATCAGTCTGCCTGACAAACACAGATCTGTTCAGAGTTCAAAAATCTATAAAGCTTGCTGCTGGACTGTGGCACACATGCAGGAATATTTATGTAATTTTAAAAAACAAACAAACTACATTTTGTGTCCTTCAGGCACCAAAAAGACTTTGGACCCTCTTCAGTGGGACTTTGTAGGGAAGAACCTGTTTGCAATGGCAGCTGAAGGTGTTATCTTCTTCATCTTCACCATACTGCTGCAGTACAAGTTCTTTGTTCGCTTCAGGTAAAACTGCCTTTTGCTTCTGAGTTGTAGTATTTTCTTCGTGCATGTCAGAGAAGTTATTCAACTTTCAGACTGAAACTAATGATGCAGTGATTTTGTAGGTATTGTGGTTTTTAATTGTATTCATTGCAGTTTCTCTGACAAAACTAGCAGAACAGATCATATGAATATAAGAATAACAACACCATATGATGATGATGATTTCGTCTTTATTCAGGCCGTGGTGGACTGAGCCTGAGATGACTCCTCTTGGACCAGAGGATGAGGACGTTGGCAGGGAGAGAGAGAGGGTGAAAAGTGGCAAAGCCCAGTCAGACATCCTGACCATGATTGACCTGAGCAAGGTAGAGCCAGTGCCCAAAATAAATAGACTATATAATAAAAAACATTTTTTTTTATTTCAATTTGACATCATATCAAAAAGATATGATTAAAAAGACACATTTATGAATCAGTCCTTTCAAAATAAAGGCTTCCCAGAGGTACACATATGTTATGAATGCCTTTTATTTCCTGCAGTGACATGCTGTCTGCTGATTTCTGATGTGATAATATAACAAAAGACCTTTTCTTCAGGTTTATAAGGCAGGCAGAAAGCCAGCAGTAGATCGTCTCTGTCTCGGGATTCCTCGCAGTGAGGTGATTGATCCTCAGAAAAAAAACACTTTACATGGTGCATACTCAGGTGTCATGGCTGCTGTACAGATGTGTTGGTAACATACGTAGCTCTTCTGCCCTCTAGTGTTTTGGCCTGCTTGGGGTAAATGGAGCAGGCAAGACCTCCACGTTTCGCATGCTGACTGGAGATACACCCATCACACATGGAGAGGCTTTCCTCAACCACCACAGGTAGAAAACTAAACTTCTCCTCAGCTGCTGTGACTTTACCCTCCACAAAGGCTTTATTTATTCTCTCTCGATGTTTGTTGTCAGTGTGCTGACAGAGATGGAGCGGGTCCACCAGCTGATGGGATACTGTCCACAGTTTGACGCCATCAGTGACCTGCTGACAGGACGGGAACATCTGGAACTGTATGCCCGCCTGCGGGGGGTGCCAGAGGAGTCTCTCAGCAAGGTCGTTGTTTTGTTCTTTAGCTTTATTCTGCTGAGCTGGGTATGGATCTGTTATTGTGACGATCTGTTTTAGAGCCAAAGAATAATGGCCTTGATCAACCCTGCTAGTATGACACACAAAAATGTTTTTTGCCATTTTGTGCTAACTTTTCTACCATATGCACAGAGGGTTGTACACTCTTTAGTCTTTGGTAGGTATTTAAAGCTCCTTGGATACCAGACCCTTGCAGGTTCTTGTAGCATTAGGAAATAGATAGATAGATGGATAGATGGATGGATGGATGCACTTTATTGATCCCACAACCTATTAATGACCCTTCCTGGAGTTTCAGAAATCCTCCTACACCGTCACAGCAATGTTGTGTCTCTGCTGTTGTGTAGGTGTCGCAGTGGGGAGTGAAGAAGCTGGGGCTGAGTCAATATGCAGAGCAGGAGGCCGGAGGCTACAGTGGAGGAAACAAGAGGAAACTCTCCACAGCCATCTCACTCATCGGTTCTCCACCTGTTATATTCCTGGTGCGCAGTAACTGAACAGCTGAAGAGAAATCACTAAACTTGAGTGAGTGACCCTTGTTCATTAAGGAACGTAACTCTGAACTGTTTTTTTTTTAGGATGAGCCAACAACGGGTATGGACCCAAAAGCAAAAAGGTTTTTGTGGAACTGCATCCGTAGCGTCACCAAAGAGGGACGAGCTGTAGTCCTCACCTCCCACAGGTAGGAGGAGATACATGCACTGTTTATACACAAGATACGGCAGTAATGGCAAAGAGAAGAGAAGTGAAGACACAGCTGGCAGTTTCTGTGCTAAATGTTTCATTCTGTGTGTGTTTTCACAGCATGGAGGAGTGTGAGGCTCTGTGCACCAGGATGGCCATCATGGTGAACGGCAGGTTTCAGTGTCTCGGATCTGTACAGCATCTGAAGAACAGGTAACCACACACCAGCCTTCTCCCAGGTTTAAAGTCAGTGCACATATCGTTATAACACAATAAAGTTTTAACTCATTTTTTCTGTCAATTTTTCAGGTTTGGTGATGGATACACCATCATCCTCCGATTGGCAGACACTAAATCTGACCCAGATTCGTGTCCTGTCAACGCTTACATGAAGAACTCTTTTCCCAGCATCGAGCTGAAGGAGCGCCATCAGAACGTGCTGCATTACCAGCTCCCCTCACACTCCTGCTGTCTGGCTCGAGTCTTTGACTTGTTGGCCAACAACTACGAGGAGCTGGGCATCGTTGATTTCTCTGTATCACAGACCACACTGGACCAGGTGAGAAGCTACTCGGCCCCCCCCCCCCAACATAAGTGATATTATGTAAAACAACTCATGAACACTGACGTGACATTGTGTCGTTTCTGCAGGTGTTTGTCAGCTTTGCCAAAGAACAGACTGACGATGACTGCCTCACAGATGTGATGATCGGCAACGGGACGGCACAACCAAACGTGCCCGTCCAGATCAACCCTCCCACCATCCAAACACAACCACCGGTCACACCTCCTCAGCCGAGGACGGCTCCACAGCAGCCCGGGACGTCGTCCGATGGCAACCCCAAAGTAGGTAAACAAAAAAAGGCAAAAGCCGGCAAGGTGAAATCTGAGGGAGAAAAAAGCAGCAGTACTGCAATGAGCAGGCTGTCACAGCCAGAGAAAACGCCTCAGACGAGCCGTAAGAACAGCAGCGGATCAGACGGCAGTAACAGTGGTGCTCAGGGAGAAACCAGTAAATCTCATGGGTCCAAACACAAAGCAGAGAAACACCCGTCTGCGCTCTTTATAGTCGGCACACAGGACAGCGCACTGTGAACAAGACTGGTGCTACACAAGAGGACCAAAGACTGAGAGTTTTATTTCTCTCTACATGCTTTGAATGCTGAAACATAATGTCAAGAGACGAAAGAAGAAAGAATGCTTCCTAATAATGGCTTTGGTGCCTTCTTCAATCAACTTACACTGTTTATACGGGCTGATCAGTCTTTACACTGTGTCATCTCTTTAAGTATCATCTATACAAAACAATGAGTTAAACTATGCAGTGTAAAAGCAGTGAGTTGTGTTCATTAGACCTCTTTATTTTCCATGAAGCACTTTACAAAGAC
>JAVQJX010215962.1:0-10885 GCA_036025115.1 Ambassis agassizii
GTCCTTTGTTGTTACATAAAACATTTTTTTTTTTGTGGTCATTCCAGATGTGTCTTGACAGGTTAGCTCCTATATTATGACACTCAGAGAGACATGCCTTGCTTCAGTTCATGAAGTTCAGTTTATGAATGGTATTTTGTGGGAAAAGCACTTAAATAGCACTTTCATCAACAAAACACAAAAACACTGTAATGTGTTAATGGTGCTATAGCCAAGAAAACTCATACCACTATCATCACTTGACTATTGTGGTGTTAATATGCCAATGATGCCGACTAGGTGGCAGGAGGTGGTATGAGCAAAAACAGATGATTGAGTTTCCTTGTTTTAAATTTAAAACAACAACAACAACAACAGTGCTTGATGGAGGTGTTGACAGTGAGAATGAGATAAGAAACACTCTCCCAGGACTTGGACTGGACAGCAATTTTGTATGGGACAGGACAAGAAATGGTGAAACACAAAAGTATTTGTTGTTTCACTGCATCGTGGCAGTCGACATGTGTCTCTGGGACATGAAAATGTTGTTATAAAAGACTCCAACAGCAATGAATGTGAGTCACGGCTCGTATTTCATTTCAAAATGGACTCTGTCTTTGCCAAAGGAGACAAGGTCAGACACAGCATCCCTCAGAGGAACGTCAGCTTTCATTAGAGGGTGCGGTAGTGTGCATGTGTGTGTGCCATGAATAAAACACACACACTGATGCTCAGCTGAAGGATCAGTCTGACACATTGTGACACCTCCCTCATCTCTTCTCCTGGAGACAAAATTCACAAACATGTTTGGTCTTGTAGTTGTAACAGGAAGTGAGGAGAGACGGACTGAGGTTACCTGGTAAGAGGTAGAAGTGCCTTTTTTTATTATTTTGACTTTTATTGTCATTCACTTTTTGTTTGGGTGGTTACTGTGTAGGTTTTTCAATGTGTTTCATTTATATATACATTTTTTTGTGACGATTTTGCCAGCTGCTGTCACACAAATATAGAAGCTTCACACACACAACAGAAACACTTTATCCCCCAAGGGTTCAACACTTTATCCCCCAAGGGGAGTACCTGTTTACCCATTTTGTTGCAATATTATTAGTAGTATCAAAAGTGCAATAATACTTTTGACTATCAGACTACCTCATGCACACGTTTTGCACATGCTAACCTGGCCTCTTTATTGTTTACTGTTATTTTATGTAGATATCCCATTTGTATTTAGCTTATATTTCTATTTTTAACTGTAGTATATTTCTATTTTATTTAGCCTATATTACTATTTCATTTTTACTATTTTACTATTTTATTTTTATTGTATTGCTCTTCTTTTATGGCCAAAACCGGGACCTCAGTACTAATTTCGGACCATGAACATGTAAATGTGAGCTCCTTGATTCCTTGAAAGGCAGCTGCTTTAAAAGTTTGTTTTTGTGAAGTGAATTTGCTCTAAGGAAAAGCCTAATATAACATGATATGACATAACAATACCACAACGTGGTAAAATGTAGCTTTGATTCCTTCAGTATAATAACAGTTTTTCAAGCAGTATTTGTCCTCTACACCCTCTGAAATGCCTGCAGCTGATCCAAAATACAGCAGTGAAAGTACAGATGGGATTAAGTGAAGGAGATCATGTTTCTCCTCTTTTTTATATTGAATCCTGAAGAGACTTAAAAGTCTTTTGCTTAATTATCATCCATGCCATTAAGAGTCAACTTTCCTCTTTCACAAGGAGTGCTCAGGCCTATAGTCATAACCGTAGTCAATTTTGTCACAGCTAGAACAGGCTTGCTTAACCCGCAGCCACAGTCTTAGTTATGCTACAATAGGCTTACACTGCAGGGGGATATTCTGGAATCTTAAGGTGCAACTTTATCAGTGCAGAGACAGAAACTGCATGGTGGTGATTTAACACAAGATGACAAATTTTGTAAATTTTACAAAACATGTTGGTTGTTTATACAGCTCCAATACAGCAGTAACAAAACAGTGTTCCTGATCCACCCACTGCCTGTCGAGGAGACAGGCGCTCTGGTTGGCAGATGGAGGAACGTGTAGCAGCAACTCCAGACATGTCAAGCTAAACACAACCACACAGGCCTGAGGTGTGTATGTGTGTGTATGTGACAGTGGGAATAAGTCATGCTTCAGACAAAAAATGCCATAAAGTAACACAAAAGCAAAATATGAAGTAATTCTATTGGCTATTATCACCAGTGTGACATTACAGTAGATTACTGCTCAGTCAAGTCCTGTTGACATATGTTGTAACTGTTCCTGGGAGCGATGGGTGTCATTTTCTTGTGAAATGTTACTTTCTACAAAGTCATCTCAATTCAAAATGAATGGCTGCTCTCTTTCAGCTTGTTCAGACTTGTGAAAAATACACGATGTGTGTGTTTGTGTGTCCACAGAACACACTGACACCCTGATTAGAAGATGACAGATGAGCAGGCCTTAAGAGTAAACAGGAGTGAGTTTCTGTGCATGAAAGAAAGAAAAATAGCGACCTCTTGTGGTTGGCTGTGAAGGTTCTCAGTCATCCAGGTCATTTTCATTCAAAACAGTTGAATCAAGGCATCTGGACTTGTAGGGTTTTGCTTATACAAGCAGCTTCATCAGAACTGATGAAGCTGCAGAACTGATGAAGCTGCTTGGATAAGCAGTGCAACGTCTTCAAGAAAACTCTACAAGTCCAGATGCCTTGATTCAACTCCTTTGAACCTGTTGTGGTTGGCTGAATAATAATAATGATACCGTGAGAGAGAAACAACAGCAGCTGTGATCATTATTATCTATTTAGAAAGTGGTCTGAACAGTACTCTGAGCAAATATTTTATGTCTTCTCTTTTGTGCTTTTGATTCCTTCATGATGTTGCTATGATGCAGCTCAACCCATTTTGTAAACAATAAGTCAGTAGCCCCATCTTCTGGCAAGCAGCTGGCAATACAAATATTAATACATTGACAACTATATATAGATATATAAATAGCGGAGAGATGTATGCTAAGTAACTAATTAATCAGCAGTTTTAAGCTGTGCACTTCCTCCTGCCGGATTCTTTATAGTATGTTTACATCACAACTGAACTGAAGAGAATCTGAACATATTTAACAGCTTTTCTAAACCAGGGATTCAACGCTGCATACATCACATGCTTTATTCAGGATTTAAAATAAAGTAGATCGAGCAGAAAGTATACATATAAGCTGTTGAGTTTTGCCCTGCAAGAGAGACACAGTAATAAGGCCAGAAACAAAGAGAAACAAGACTAAGAACACCCAGACTCCTGGCTGCTTTCATCTCAAATTTTGTTTGCTGTTACCATCACTGAGTCAGCTCAGTAACATGAGAGTTCATGGCCCTATAGCCTTGTTACCAATTATGACTAAATAGTAGGATTTATGTCTACCTAGATGAGTCAGGTCATCCTGATGTCAGGTGATCCTTCAATATGAGATTGCTATACAAGAAAGAGAACCATGTTTCCCATTGAGGCAAATGGAAGCATGAAGCAAAAACAGTGAAACAGAAAACACACAATATCATGAAAAAAATACAGACTTTTGTAGCAAGGCAAAAAGAAGACAGACAGAGACAGGAGCATGTTAGTGGGAGTGTGGAGCCGCCTAAAGACTCTCATAGAACAACAATGACAGAAACCAGAATAATAAAGGTTACAATGAAATCAATAGTTCCTCTTAATTTGTCACACACTCCCCATAGCAGTAATTATGTCTACCTGGGTGAGTCAGATCATCCTTCAATATGAGACTGCCATACAAGACAGAACAGAACCAACACACAGAGACACAGCTTCACTCTCCTCTGTGTGACTCTGATGGGATAATGCAGAGGGTCACAAATGGCCACGTAACGGTCTGCTGATATGAGAACCATGTTTCCCACTGAGGCAAATGGAAGTATGAAGGAAAAACAATAAAACAGAGTACACACAATGTCGTGGAAAAACCAATAGGCCTGATGTAGAAAGATTTTTCCAGGAGTTATCAGCAAGGCGGTAACAAAGTCTGAGACAGCCAGAGAGAGGAGGAGGATGTTAGTGGAGCCGCCTGCTGGGAGACAGAGAAACATAAATAAACAAACAGCCTCATGTCTTGATGATAAAATAACCTAAATATCTATTCTGAGTATAAAGACTTCATTATTGTTATTACATTATTAGTTATGAGACAGGGTTTGACTCATTTAAAAGCTTTTGTTTTAAAAGCAGTTATAATGCCCAAGTAAAGCATAATTCATTACTCTTAGACAGTTCAACTGTAAATCCACAGTAGCTGTGTTAAAAAGAAAGCAGGTAATGTTGAGAAGTGTATCTCTGCCTGAAGTGGGAGACTGAGATGATGACCAGCAGGTTGAGCACTGCAGTGAGCAAAAAGATGGACACCAACACGACATGAAGAAACATAGTTTCAGACTGAGGGGGAATTGGCTTCTTGCAGGATGCGTTGGAGAGTTGTGGAAAGCAGAGCAGCTACAGCCTGCCTGTCACTTTTCAGAATAAAGTTTACCAAAATAAACAAAAAAAAGTGAGCAGGCCAGGCCCAGTGGGCCGCAGTGGACATACGATGCCATAGTAACACATAACAGCAACCAAGTTGCCCACCTATTATTTCAACCAGCCCACCCTATAACAGGCCTTGAAGCGATGCTCTGTTGGTTTAACAAAAATTATAAATTTAAAGTTTCATGCTCAAAAGACAAAAACTCAGGCCATTCAGTATGTAGTTTGTAGTTTGAGAGAAATATACATGAATTGCTACAAACAGACTTGGTGAAATAAAGACAGAGAGGTGGAGCTTAGGCGATAGGCAGTCACTAAAACAGAAGCTTGTACTTTGAGTCAGTAACTGCGCTGACTGCGCGTGACAAGCTTTTACTGTTGGACCAGCAAGTAAAGGTGATTGCTGGAAAGTAACATAATCAAGTTCCTATTGTGTTCCAAGTTCCATGTTTAGTCACACAAATCTAGCCTCAAAGGAGTTTGCTGGTGTCTTTGGTTGCTACTCCACCAACTTGTGTGCATAGAAAAATTATGCGATTCACCTTTGGAGGCTGTCACTCGAGAGCATGGGCTTGATTAAAGATAATAACACTCTTAATATTTATTTTGTTTTATGGTTGATACTATTACATTTATAAATACATTTTAAATGCGTTATAAAACATTTTTCTTCATAAATGTATGAATATCTGTACATATACATGAAAAACCTGTTAGTGTCTTTTTTGTCGTTGTTGCTGATGTACCTGTTGCTAAGCTTTCTTTGTGTAATTCTGCTTGTAAATGAAAGAATAAAAACATGAACTTATTTTTCTGTGTTTTCACATCGTAGTGGATCACAGACACATTCATATTTAGCCACTTTTGTAATTTTCCTGCATACTTTAGATCTCATTCTATTATTTTATTATCCCTTTTTAAACTGAGGGGAATGCAACCAAAATAAACAGACTAAAATGGTTTGTTTTAAAAACTGTGGAACAAAATGTCATCTTATCCAAAAGAAATTTAAAAATAGGTATATCATGTGTGCTTTGTGCACAGCAGTATGTGAAAAATATTTGTGTATGTGAAAAATATGAGCGGCAAAAGCTGAAAAGCAGTTTTTTAAGACTCTCTGTATCACTGACGAGGATTGTGTCAAAGTTTTTGTCGTCAGAGCAGATTTTTTACACTTTACAGTATGTTGGCTTCACAGGAGTCCGGCTGCAGAATATTCAGAGTCACAATCAGTTTAACAGCTTTTCTAAACCAGGGGTAGAACAGAGCATAGATCAGAGGGTTTATACAGGAGTTAAAATAGAACAGGTCGAGCACAAAGGACACAGATGAGCTGTTGAGTGAGTTGTCACCTGCGAGAGTGACACAGTAATATGGGAAAAAACAGATGAGAAAAACGACTACCAGAACACCCAGAGTCCTGGCTGCTTTCAGCTCAGATTGCTTCGCTGTTACGGTCACTGAATACTGCAGAGAGACTGCTGTGATGTGAGAGCGCATGGCACGAGCCTGAGACACAGCCACCACAAAGACTCTCATATACAACACAACAATGACAATAACAGGGATAATAAAGGATACAACAAGGTCAATAGTTCCTGTAATGTTGTCAACGACAATCACACACTCTCCATAGCAGGAATTATGTCTGCCTGGGTGAGTTAGGTCATCCTTTACTATGAGAATGCCATACAGGACAGCACAGAACCAACACAGACAGACACACAGCTTTGTTCTCCTCTCTGTGACTCTGGTGGAGTAATGCAGAGGGTCACAAATAGCCAGATATCGGTCAACAGATATGAGCACCATGTTTCCTACTGAGGCTGACGTAATTATAAAGGACACAGAGTTGTACAGAGAACACACAATGTCACCAAGAAACCAGCAGGCGGTTTTTCTGAGGATTTCTCCTGGCATCAACAGGAGGCCCATGACAAAGTCGGAGACAGCCAGAGAGAGCAGGAGGATGTTAGTGGGAGTGTGGAGCCGTCTAGAAGCAGACAGAGAAACATCAATACATGATTAAATACATTAACAATCCACATAATTATTCTAAAACACTGTATGGTACTGAAGTAAATTATTGACTGGAGACTGGACAGATCCAGTAAAACACTATTCATTACTCGTAGACAGTTTACTTATGAATCTACAGCTGCTGTTATGTTGAGGAGTGTATCTCTGCCTGAAGTGGGAGACTGAGATGATGACCAGCAGGTTGAGAGCTGCTGTGATCACACAGATGAACAACAGCATTATCTGAAGGAGCACAGTTCCAGACTGAGAAGACGCTAGCTTCCTACAGGAGGTGTTGGAGAGTTGTGGAAAGCAGAGCTCTGCTCCATCCTCAGCCTCCATCTTCAGTGATGCAGACAGCTGCAGCTATGACAGCTCTCAGAACAAGGTTTAGTCCTATAAGCGTTACTGTATGACTGTAACTCCTCCTTTTTCTCATGCTGGAGGCCATGCTGGCATCATTTGAGTCCTAACGTCAGAATTTATTTCATATTATATATACTGTATATACCTGTATATATAGCAAACTTAATTTTATTTCATGTGGGGCAAAAAGTAACCATAAAATGGCTTATTTTATATAAATAAACACCTTCATCCTGCCATAAAGTGCTTAGTTTTGAATAAAGCAATTTTATTACAATGATTTTCAAATGAACGTACAGACTTTTTTTACTGTCTTATTTGTCAAAAAAACTGTTCTTGTGTTAATCTCATAGAACATCTTACTTAGAACAATAGAAATTGTTGCTATTCTTTTATTCTCAAGTACTCTTGCTTTCTTGTTCTTGTGTATTTTACTCCACAAGAAGATTATTTTCATCACAGCCAGAAGCTTCTATCAAACAGCAAGGAGGATAAGAGTAAAACGACAAACACATCATGTTCAAAATGACTGTAAGTGCGATTTATCATTCATCAAAGTCAGTTTAGTAGGAACTAAAAACTGTTTGATGGGTTTCTGTTTATATTTATTGAGTTTAGTCAGACACAAGTGATTAGCTACCCACCACTGAGCATTATGGGAAACTGTCACAATTCTATTAGGTTCATCAGAGTTGAAATGTAGTTTTGTAGTTTCTAGGGTAATTCAATGAATACACAAAAGAACAGCAGGGATATAAGCTAAAAAATCTCTGAACTAAAAAAAGGGTGTTTTATGCATAATAGGAAGGATTTAAATGTGTGAGTTCAGGTAGTCTTCCATGAATGCTTATGCAGACTGTGATGCTTATGGAGACTCTGTGAGCAACAATCATGAAAAGGAGGAAAAACCTGAAGGAGAAGAACATGAACATGAACATCAGATTTTTAGAGAACTGAAAAGACTGTGTAGAGCTGCCAGTGAGTGTCTAAAACAGCAGCTGGATAGAAGATAAACTTCAGGTTGTGTGAAATACATACAGAGAAAGGATTATTATCGGAGCCTTCCGAGCAGGTCTGTAATCTCTCTACAGTATGTTGGCCTCATGAGAGCCTGGCTGCAGAATCTGCAGAGTCACCGTGAGTTTAATAGCTTTTCTAAACCAGGGATACAACAGTGTATAGATCAGAGGATTTATACAGGAGTTCAAATAAAACAGATAGAGCACAAAGGACACAGATGAGTCGTCTCTTGTGAGAGAGATGCAGTAATATGGGCAGAAACAAATAAGAAATACAACCACAAGAACACCCAGATTCCTGGCTGCTTTCAGCTCAGACTTTTTTGATTTCATAGCCACTGAGCCCTGAAGTGACACATGAATGTGCATGGCCCGAGCCTGAGACACAGCCACCACAAAGACTCTCATGTACAGCACAACAATGACAGAAATGGGAGCAATAAAGGTTAAAACAATGTCAATGACTCCTGCAATATAGCTCATGAAAATCACACACTCTCCGTAGCAGGAGTTATACTTGCCTGGGTGGATAAAGTTCTCCTTTACTACAAAAGTGCTGTAGAAAACAGAACAGAGCCAACACAAACACACACACAGCTTCACCCTCTTTTCTGTGAGTCTGGTGGGGTAATGCAGAGGGTCACAGATAGCCACATATCTGTCAACTGATATGAGCACCATGTCCCCCACAGAGGAGGAGGTGATGATAAAGGACACATAATTAAATGCAGAACATACAATGTCACCGAGATACCAGCAGTCTGCTCTTAAGAAGATTTCTACTGGCATCAACAGGAGGCCCACAAGAAAATCTGAGACAGCCAGAGAGAGGAGGAGGATGTTGGTGGGAGTGTGGAGCTGCCTGGAAGGAGACAGAGAAAAGCACCAGTAAACCAACAAATTATGAATTTGATTATTGCTTATAAGATAACAAAAGAACAGTGTAACAAAATTAAATTAACTGACGCTGAAATATAAGTCTCTACCTGAAGTGTGACACTGAGATGATAACGAGCAGGTTGAGAGCTGTAGTGATCAGAGAGATGAAGGATAACATGATGTTAAGCAGCACAGCATCAGACCAGTGAAGTGTTGGCTTCCTGCAAGAGGCATTGAGAAATTCTGGGAAGCAAAGCTCCTGACTATCCATCATCAGAGGGAGAAGTAGCTGCAATTCTGACAGCTCTGCATCTGAAACTCATGTCCTGCAACTTACTTATCCTTTTCTGCAAGTCCTTTCTTTCTTCCCACCACACCTCTTCCTTGTCTCCTATGGACAGTGATGCAACACAAATTCATCAAACTTGTTGCGTATTGTTCAGCTTAGCCTACTAAAATTATTCTCAGTAGAATTCAGTTTGTTTCCTAAGTCATTAATTATGTCCTTTAATTCCTATAGGTAGCTTGCCTGGATTGGAAGAACTTTTAACCAGTGTCACAGGGAGATCCTTTCATCCATAACATTTTTTCGCATCACTACTTTATCTGTAAAATGATGCAGGTGAAATTAAAATGAAGTTTTGACTCTCAGAAAAGGATTTTGTGCTCTTCTCAGGGGAAAATCTAGAGTCCATCCCAGATGGAGGAGTTTAGGTTCTGGAAGCATTAAACTGAAAAGCTGTTCGAATTTTCTGCAGTGGTACAGTTCACCCCTTTCTATTGTACATAAGGCAAACTCCTGATTTACCAGAAATCACCTCAGAAATTTGAAAGAACAGGATTGCGTAAAAAAAAGATTTAGAAAGTGGTAGACCTGTAGGCCCACATTAAGAGGCCATTTAATCATTCATGAACCAGGTAAAGATGGCCTCTGGGCCTTAGAGGTCTACGAGTCATGCCTCGCTAGGCAGCAAAAAGTAGGAATTTCTTGGTGAGAAGGTGATAAGAAGTGTTTGAAAACACATCTGATTTGTGTTTGTTAAAATGGATTGTACACACAAACGCATAGTGGGAACTTCTTTAGGTTTAGTGTCTCTCCTAAGGACACATCATCATGCAGCCTGGGCCTGGAAATGACTGCCATCTGAACAGCTAATCCCTCTAAAGCAGCTTTGTTGAATAGTTTAAAGTTAAAGTTTTCAAGCTGATTTCTGTAAATTTCATTTGTCAGTTTTTCTAACATTTAATAAAAGTTGAGCATTGTGTTTTTTTAACAACAATTTAATAAACAAAAAGAATTCCTGGATGTAGGAGCAACAGCTAAACAGTTCCCAGCTCTATCAATGAATGAAAAAATCTGTCATTCACAACACAGAAAGGAAACATAGAGACAGTGTGACCACTAGGGGTCATCACAGGTACACGCAACATCATATAGCTCAGTGGTAAACAAAGGCATAAAATCTCAACACCACTTCTTTGTGTATGTTTTACCTGACAGCAGGTTTGGAATGCTTTGAAAATTGAAATTTTGTTTCATCTTTAGTGTATGTGCAGAGCAGAGTGAAAAACTGGTTCTTGTAAAATTAAAATTAAAAAAATGCTACTTTTTAGATGTTTATATTACGTTCAGACTCAGGTTTAGCATTTCTGAAACGGGACAGTGGACAAATGCCAAACCTGAGTCTGAGCATAAGGATCTATTAGGGTGCAGATGCGAAAATGGTGATTCATACTATAAGTGAAAAACACTGTAAAACTGTAGTGTATGATATAAGACTGTTATAGGGGTTTCAGAGCTCCCCTTTGTTTTTAAGATAATAATTCTAACCTGAATTTCATGTATATTATATTTCATGTCAAATTTAAAAATCAGCCATAAAGAAATAAACAATATGGCATGTTGTGAAAAATTCTTTTTTCCCTTGTTTTTGACTCTTCAATGTTGACTTCAAATTTTATTTAACATTTTACTTGCTAATTCCAATGATAACAGTAATTATTATTATTATTATTATTATATGAGAAATTTATCTGGAGTATGTGAATGTATTTCACAACAGTGGTAGAAAGTCATGCTTTTTT
>JAVQJX010215992.1:0-16588 GCA_036025115.1 Ambassis agassizii
ACACACACACACACACACACACACACACACACACACACACACACACACACACACACACACACACACACACACACACACACACACACACACACACACTCACTGTCGGCCTATATATAGAAGTCAGTTGTCTTTTAAATTTCAGGGTACTAGAAAAAGTTATACAGCCTAACAGCCACACTGCATTTCATGCTATACTGAAGAATTACTGTCAAACTAAAATATAACTTTCTACAGTACTTTAAGTTTAAATATTATATTATTATAATATTTCTTACACACTTTCTTTAGTCTAAGCATTTTCTTCACTAAATGTTAGCTTTCAAACTCACTGTTAAGTTATATTAGAAATAAATAAGTGTAAAAACTTCAGTATTATGTGAAATGTGCCTTAGGAAATGATCTGCAGCAGTTAGTGGCTTAGCAACCATCCTAATTTTAGCTTCCTCTAATTGCAAACTAAATACAAACATGAGTGGTGACATCTAAACACTAAACAAAAATTCATTTACTTCGCAAAATATCAGCCTATATTTTACAGAACCAAAAGTGTCGATTGGTCCTGCAGTAGAGGGTGCACCCCACAGACAGACAGGGTCCAGACCCATGATCCTGTGTTCAAGAGAGTTAGAATATGGATGGATGGAAATGTTCCAGATACGTTTATAACGCAGCATGTTAAGTTGCAGAAATTAAGGACTCACAGTGGTTTTTAAAAGTCACAAAACAGCATGTGTGTTTTAAGTGCATTTCTAGGATTTCAGACCCTGCCAGGCTAGCTTGTCTCCTGCCATAAATAATGCCGTGTCTCCTGGCTTGAGTTTTGCATACAACAGCTCTCAATTTTCACATTTTCTCAAAAAGGAAATGTCAAATGACTTCAGTTGCATTATGTTGCATCTTTCTTACACATCCTGCATCACTGCTGGAGTCATGAATGCAGTAGACGATATGCGTGTGTTGACAGTGACCTGCAATAAGCTACAATCGGTGTGACTGCAGACAGTCAGCCTTATTGTCTTTGACATTAAGGGGCTAATGGCATCACCTTCATTACTCTCAGCTACAGCAGCAGGTTAGCTGGGACAGATTTGCTGCTTCAGGACAGATTGAAGCAGACTATAAATGTGTACATCAGCTATTTGTCAAAGCTGTCACTTAGCAACAATCAGATGGATTGTGTTTAACAATGGAACCATTGTTATGCAATTCAGTGGACGTCTGTATATGTAGATATATATATATATATATATATATATATATCTGTATGCGTGTAGATTTTGCATTTGCTGTAAAGGTTTTATGATCTACAATAAAAATCAATTAGACATTCATGACAGATTCAAATGTATTCCTCAGGCAAGTGATTTAATTATGTTCTGTAAATGAGGCATGTCTGACCTTTAAAAAGGAACTATTCATAGTTCAGTTCTTACAGTTGCCACTATGCTTCAACTATTCTATTCTGTACTTCCTGTTGAATCTGACAGAGCGTTCAAAATCCGAGCACTTCAGGTACTGCTAAGTGACAAAACAATCTGTAAGACTGACCTCGTTAGCATATCACAGTTATACAAAAAATGTGGGTTGCGGTTGACATGATGGAAAAATGGTGGCTTTTATCTTCAAGTGGAAAAAAAGTTTCCAGTGAAACTATGACACTAAGAAGTCTCAGAAAAGTGCAGCTCCTCAAATGGTTGTTAAAATGTCCAACATCAGTGCAGACATAAACATGTTTAAAGCTCCACGTTTTTGTTAATGTATAACACAATTATTTTACTCACCATCAGTAAAACAGGCAACACTTGTTCAAAGTATCCCGAAAACAGCAGGGCAGATGAAGTCTTCTGGCCATCCACACACAGGTGTGGTGATGATCAGAGTGCAGGTGGGAAAAGTCCTCATATCCTGAAAAACACATAGGGCTGATTCAGTACTTTGCTTTATAGATAGGCCACTGAATGTATATCAAACACTATATAACAATACATTACATGTAACTATCGTGTAACCATTCATCCACCCATCCATCTTCAACCACTTGTTGGAAGGGTCGTGGGGGCAGCAGAGAAGCCCAGAGCTCGCTCTCCACAAACACTTCTTACAACTCTTTCAGGGGAACCCCAAGGCGTTCCCGGGCCAGCCGAAAGATGGTCTCTGCACCGCGTCCTGGGTCTTCCCTGCGGGCTCCTCCAGGTGAAACACCTCCCCAGGAAGGCGCCCAGGAGTCATGTAACACCATGATGAACAAAGCAATGACCAATGCATTATTAGGGTGAATACATGAGGATAGATCTGTCTATCAGTGCTGCCTGTAAACTGGCAGATTTCTTCGTGTCACGGTTGGTTATGGACATAAACACAGCGTAGTGCTACACTGACCGTAGCTGTCGTTAGATTGACGTGGGAGGAAGCCATGATGTTAGCTAGCTAGGCACGGCTAGCAAGGACGTGATTCACGTTATCCATCATAACGCCGAATCTTTTATAGAAAACACAGACAACACAAAAACACTTGGGGAAATGGGATTTCTGAATCGTTTGTCTTAATGCTTAACGTGCCTTAAAATTAGATGAGCTTACCGATGAGCTCCTGTTAAATCCACCCGGTGTCTTTAATTACAGCGAACCGAGAATTAAGTGAAACCAACAAAAAATCTGTATATAGACATACCTCTACACTTACAAACCTTTTTATTCATTCGATTATTTTTTAAATGAACACAGTACAGTGTTAGTTACTGGAGGGTTTTCACTGAGATAAGTTGGTGATTTTTGAATGGAAGTCAATTGGTGTCTTTGGAAGCAGCCCCTGCTGTCCAACAGCAGTATTGCACTTTTGTCCACTTCCGCTTTGAAGTTAGCTGTAAAACCTATCCACTGTTTCCATATTGCTTCACAAAACCGAACTTAATGACATACGATTTTCAAACATTTGAATTTGTGTGTGTGTGTATATATATTTATATATGTATATATGTATATATATATATTATTGATGTGATACAAAAAAGAGACCTTTGATTTTGTTGTTTAGATAAGATGGGTTTTGATATTTAAGTTTTTATTTGGCAGCAAACTATTGACAATTTTATTCTGTGAAAATAAACAAAATCAACAGTTCTAAAGGTATGTGACAACTTTAGACAGCCATATAACAGATTATAATAATGATTACAGAGAAAGCAATGGCATGCTTTGTGCAAGTGAGAGGGTCAACGGGAAAAAAAAATAAGGGCTCATACATTGATCACAAGTATCTCCAAATTGGTGTCAAATAAACAAACATAAATAAACAAGTCTCTCAGCTTCAATTCCTAAATAAGACTTTTAAAAAAATCCTTTTGCCAATTTTGAGACAGATCTCAAGATAATATGAGCCCCAGTGGTAAGTTACTCACACTTCCGCCCCAGGGGGGAGTACCAGCATGTGGTGCTGAGAGGAAGCTAATGATTGTATTTGTCACAGCTGTAATGGCTCACCATATCACCACAACACCTCAGCACAGCTCAGATTCATGGTAATCACCACAGCAGAGAATCAAATGCATTCCCGTCATAGGATGTTGAGTTTTTGTGTGGTGAACGGAGCTGATGAGACACCTCGGGACACAGCAGATTAAATTGACGGCACCAAAGCGTTTCCTGAGCTAAACCGGTGAAAATGTTGACAGCCTGCCACAATAAATGATAGCCTAAACACACAGAGTTTGGAAATTGGTATTCACATCAGTAAGAGACAACTAATGATGAGTCAACTGTACTATTGATTAGTCGCAAAGGCCTGCAAGAAGCCCAGACAGACAGACAGACCGTCAGTACAGCAGCTCACTCTCAAGTTATGATGTGACTTCTGTACCAACTCTAGGAACTTTTTTTTTTTACCATCCCTTTTCTGCAAATCTTATCCACCAGCGCAACTTCATCTTGTTCCATTAGTCCCAAGTGACTTCTTTTTTGTGAATGTTTTTTTTTTTAATCTATAGTATGCACTCTAAATGCAAATGACGATTTTGGCGAGTGTAGCTCAAAAAGTCACAAGACTTAGACTGAATAAAAAGACCAAGTAATTATTTCACAAATTCATATTTTCCACTTTTTTTGTGATCAATTTAGTGCTAATTACCGAGATATTGCAGCTGGAGGGTTGAAGTTTGAACACGGAAAGTTTGAGCCAGCAGCATGAATAATGGTTTCTGTGTGTGTGTGTGTGTGTGTGTGTGTGTGTGAGAGATATTTGTTTAAGATTTCTCAGAGGCAGCTCCTGCAGCCTATATCAGGATAAGACAACACACACACACACACATAAAGACGAGAAGATTCAGGCTGGCTGTGTCGTTCTGATGCACTTTACAAACACTTGATCAGGAATTCCTTCTGAGAGCTCACACATCCCCCAGACTTCAAAAGACACCTCCTGAAGGTTCAGGGCGCAGAGTTGATAACCGAGGGACGCCTCAGCAGATGTGCTTTACTTTGTTGACATGAGACATTAGAGTGTTTTCACAAACCTACTGCCCTCATGTGGATGATGGAGAATTTTTAAAAACGCAGAGAAGTTTGGCGACAGTGCTCATCACCTGCTAAATCAAGCAGTTTCTATATATATTTATATTTAGCGGTCTAAACAGATCGATGAGCAGCTAATGACAAATTCCTGCCTGCTCAGGGAAAACATCACGATTAAGTTAATGTAGGAAACAGCTGAGCTTTTGAACACTGTGAGACAATATTGATGGAAGCGTTTCTGTCTCGGCTGTCGAATTCTACAACAGCAGACCTGAAAGGTAGACAAAGCTTACTGTGAAGAGTCATTCTGTCAATACACATGGGCTGTGTCAAAAGTCCTACTCACTGTATAAGGCCTGTGCATGTTCCTCCTGTGCCTGCATAGGGCTTCTCTGAGTACACATGCAACACATGTGCATGTTAGGTTGAGTGGTGACTCTGAGCTGTGACAGACCACCAACCTGTCTGTCTTTTGTCCACGGACAGCTGGGATAGTTTCCAGTCCACCCCTGACCCTGTAGAATAGGACAAATCAGGTTAAACAAAATGGCTGGATATTTAGCAGTTTTAGGTGGGACATGTTTTAATTATGTGTCTGCTATATGGACACATTGATTTTTAACATGAATCTTTAACAAGCTGCAGGATCAAATCGCACGCACTGATGACTTAAAACCTTTGTTTAAATGCCACTTTTATGTGTAAAAGCCAGGCCATAAAAGTATGTAAAACTAATTTAAAAAAAATGGGGGAAGAATTTTTTTTTGCAAAACTAAGAAAACAAACTAGGTTTTAAAATATAGGTCGACCTTCTTAAGGTGCATCAAACCATTGTGCTGCTTATAGCACCATTACCTATAGGGAGAGCAGCATGAATGATCAGTGATTGAAAGCTGACTGTGTATTCAGTGATAGTTTTAGTCCTCTTGTCCACAGCAATCAGGAGCCTGTTACTGAATCACTCATTTTCTCCATCCATCTCACAGAATGTACGGAAAATGTACATTAAAGCACAAGTTTCCTCATCCTGAAGTTTATTTTTTTCAGCTCTGAGCAGATACTCCGCTAACCTTTCCTGACTCCTCCCACTGTGCTCCCAATTAAACTTGTGACCTAAAAACAAATTGCTTTTGCACTCACAAGCTAAAAAAAAAGACTTAAGTATTTAATGCTGTAAAAGAAAACTTCTAGGAAACCCACACATCATGACTCAACACCTGGCCATCACAGGATCATCTATAGATTTTTTTCTTGTACATTTTCAATACAAGGTATTAAGTCATGTCAAGGTTTGTTTGTATTTACCACAGCCTGACAGAGCTGCACAATGCTGGGCCTGCATCTGACTGTCAGATTATGAGAGCATCATGAGGACTGAGAGTGTTGATATTATCACAATAATAGCAAAAGCAAAAACATTTCACATTCTTTTGAAGCTCTATTGATCATTCCACTGTCAACGCCAGGCGAGTCTGGTGACACAAATTATGGAAAAATAATATTTTTTAAATCCTCTCTAGGTTAAATGAAACATGGAAGTCATATTGATTTAAAACTCACACATTTAAATCTCACACAGTTTCTAGCAGCTGGTACATAGGATTACTCCAACAGTTAGCATCTTAAAAGCTAAAATGCTAATACTGCCAATGTGCTAACTGATCATTTTAGCACCCAATTGTATGTCTACCAGATAATCTCTTAGCAATATGTTGGCAGTTGTAGTTACCTAAGTCTAAAATATTACTGCACAGCTTTCTAGAAAGAAAACATGAGACCACTGCTTTAAGTGTTTGGTTTGCTATATAGCCAAGATGGCTGCCAAAACACACCGTGATAAGTCCATAGATACATATAGAACGCTAGATGCCTTGTCCGCGTTGCCAGCCAACGAAGTCGAACGTCCGTGCCTGGCTGCCATCTTACCACAGGCAGCTCGCTCACCCATAACGTGGTGTTGTAGTGTAAATGTACTTTTCAGAGGACCATAACTTGATCAAATTTCAACCGATTCTCAAACGGCTTGGTTTGTTATAAACATCAAAGATGTAATAATGATACTTCATTGTTATGAATAATTATGTTGTCCTAAAAATAATGTTCTGAAACAGGTAGATTAATATTTCCTACAAACAGGCTATAAGAAAGGCTCTATGTTGAAATCCCCACCCTGTACAGAGATATATCAATTTACCTCAGGTTATTTTTACAGTCAATGGGTTCGACAGATTCTGCCTGTGGTAAGATGGCCGACCTGTGATGACGTTCAAGACTCCGCCATAAGGCATCTAGCGTTCTATATGTATCTATGGATACGTCAACTTAGTAGCTTAGCTTAGCATGTAGCGCAGCAGTATTAGCTGTGTGTGTTTGCGGATAAACTCATGTATCTTAACTGTTTTGTTTACAGATGAATTAGCTTAATACTTTTGCAAAAAGTTTTCTCTGGATGCAATTAGCTGCGTGTTAACCGTTTCTGCATCGACTTACTGACCACTGAGAGCACAGATGATACCTTGTTGTTGTGGACTGACATAACGAGCGCTCCTCTCGGTCACGTATACACTCATGCACGCATACTGACGCACAGGTATGCGCACGCACACACGTTTTCTTAAAGGTGACATGCCACTCTTTTAACAGCTTGATTAGTTTTTGAACGAACTTTCGTTAGAATATGGTGGCCATGTTAATGTTAGCAAAGAATTGATAAATTTGTGTTACTTGTACACTCATAGATTTTCACTCTCCTGCAGTAACACTGTACAGAAAACATATATCTCTACCCTTTAATTGCCACTTTCTGCTGCTGATCAGACAAACATTTTTCCAAGGTAGCCTCTTCAGCAGTAAACTAACCCTCATATTTTATTTTAAGGCCCGTTACTATATGACTCCTTTGCTCTCCCACAGCGGTGCTATCCATGCTCATCAGCTTCATCCAGATGACCATATGGGTAGAGAGGAGCATGAGATGCCCACCAGAGAATTCATTAGCAGTCCTGAATTATATGCTGCCATCATCCCTCTGTTTCTTTGACGTAGCCAATGAAATTCAGGCTTGTGGGCGGCCTGAGGCAATGCAGCAGGAGAACAGTAATTGGACTGTGTGTCAGATAAATCCAGGTTGTGACACCCAGCACACAGTGTCGCCTCAGCTCCCCCTCATGCAAAGCTGTCTCTCCGATGCTCCACTGATCTGTACTTCCCCTTTTTTCTTTGCTTTTCAGTGGAGGTCAGTGGTGTTATTGTAGGTCAGCAAAGTTAAAAAGCCTTTCAACTCTTTAAATAACCCACTGTAGCACAGAGCAGCTTTATGAGAAGCTGAAAAAAAGGACGTAGCACTTAACATGCACTTTGTGAAACTTTGGACCGTTTTATTTTGACTGATGATAGAGCTAGACAGGCAGCACAGAGCCTGTATAAAGCATGTTGTCAGATACAAAACAGATTTCCTCTTCTTCTCTATGCACAGCTATATTACTTAATTTGTTTTTAAATCTCAAGAGGACCACTCTTTGTACTGACAATATGACACAGCAATGTAAGACAGCATAAATAGAATGGAAGCAAAAGTAAACATATTTTGTGTACAGATGTTAAAATGAAGCGTCATTAAAATACATTGAGGTGTGTGTGTTTACTGTAGACAAAAAAAATACTGCTATTGTACTCTATTGTGTTACACATTACACATACAGTATGTACATATTTATACACACATGTCGGACTAAGCCGTTGTTTATGTGCGTTTCTGCTCTTCTGTGAAGCAACTTGTAAAACATTAAAAAGTTGGATTTCTACAGTTGTGCGTCTTCACATTTTCCTCTTCACTGGTGCGATCTTGACGTCTTTTTTACCACCTGCCATTCGTCTGTGTAACGTCACGTCCTCGTCCTCTCCTGTCTGTTGCTTGGCAAAGTTGACGAACACCTGACCAGCAGACAAATTCAGTCACTATATATCTACAGTGTTAAATGAGCTGATAAAATAAATACAAAATTGGGGATTTTGTCAAAACCTTCCTGTGATTCGCAAAAAAAAGTGATTCGCAAAAAAAAGTGTCAGAATTGAGTCTGGGAAGTGACTTTTTTCTCAATATTAGTTAAAAAAATGAGTTATGAGTTTAAAGTGAGACTAAATCTTTATTTTTTTATGAAAGTATGAAGAAGAAAGTCAACGTTAGATTGTCTAAAGTAAGAAATCTTAAACCTCATAAAATCAATGTTTTATAAACCATTTGTTCTAGTTTGTTCTAATGATTAGGAGGACAAGATCTAGTTTTTTCATGTTGAATGTAATGTTATATAAATGTAGTGATGACCACAAACTAACATTTCTCTTTGTTGTATAGAATCCATACCTGGTCCAGTGTTGTCTGGGAAACAGAGTAGTCCTCGATGCTGAGCCTGTCTTTATTGGCCACCACCAGCTGAAATATCCGGGCCAGTGAGGATGAGGCGATCTGGTACTGCAGCGTGTTGTAGTGCTTCTCCCTCTGAACGCACCCGGGGAAGCTGCTCTCCATGAAGCTCTCGACTGGCTCCAGCTCCGGAGATAACCCTGCTTTAGCTGCCTTGATTTTCATGGTCACAACGTAGCCATCGCCAAATCTGGATCATAGAAATCGTGTTAAAATTTCATTTTATTGGACCAAAAAGAACAAGTAGTATTTTATAATGCCTGTTAGACACAAAGATCTTTTACTTGTATTTAAGATGCTGGATGGTGCCCAGACACTTGAAGGTCCCATTGACCATGATGGCCAGTCGAGTGCAGAGAGCATCACACTCCTCCATACTGGTGAGAAAACAACAGTAGTCCATCTTTGTTATTACTGCAGCTACGAGCAATATGTCATTATTTCACAGGATCTCTGTGGTAACATCAAGCAAAACTAGTCATGACTTCATTTCATTGGCCGTTAGCTGCTGCGGTTCATAGACATAAAACAGAACCTGTGTGATGTTAGCACCACCGCTCTGCCGTCCTGAATGACACTCATGATGGCGTTCCACAGGAAGCGTCGGGAGTGTGGGTCCATCCCCGTCGTGGGCTCATCCTAAACACGCACACACAAACAGAGCCACAAACAAACCTGAGCACCTAATTCCATTCAAATCCTTATCTCTATCAGCATATGGCAAAGATCTCAGATTTATGCCAGTTTGAATTGAACTGCACAGTTTCTTGCCAATGTATAACACATTCGAGGCCAGGCTTGACTGAACCCATATGGCTTCCCATCTGGATCCATAGACCATTTCATTGATAAATCCCCACATAAAACCCAAACAATGTGCTCGTGAGCTTGTCGTCATTGGCCAACTCACCAGCAGCACCAACGCGGGGCAACCAATCATTGCAATGGCAGTGGAGAGTTTGCGCTTGTTGCCTCCGCTGTAAGTCCCAGCACAGCGGGCCGCATATTCTGTCAAACCCAGCTTCTGGATGCCCCACTCTGCCACCTGCAGGACAAAGAAGAGCTCTGTTTAGAAGCTACCAGACACAAAGTTACAATAAAACATACGGATGCAGACAAAACAGCTGTGATGAGCTCTGTGTGTAGTGTCATTTGTGTAGCAGAGTGAAACATCCTCAGACAGTTCAATATGTGCCGCAGCTGGAGTCCTACTCACTCTGGGGATTTCTGACTCAGGTACCCCTCTGAGGCGAGCGTAAAGGTAGAGATGCTCCCTGCCGGTAAGGAGCTCATCAATGGCGTCAAACTGAGGGCAGTAGCCCATGTTCTGATGCACATCCAGGATCTCTGACAGGATGCTACAAAAACAAGACACAAAAATGTCACTCACTAGGGTGGGCTGACAGAGACACGCAACAGGACACAAAGGCAAAACATATGGGTTTAGAGTCATTATGGAATCCACAGATGATTCCTCTGAACCAAACTTAATAAAAACATGAACATAATCAAATAATATTAGTCTAATGGACATAATATTTTGCACTGTACATTTTAGAGTGTGGTATTGCCACAAAAAATGCAGTACCACAAATGGCCACTGGAGGCTGCCTCCTAAAACGAGTCACTCACCACAGACCTCTATGTGAAAAAAGTCCAAAAAATCAGCTATGTTCTCTACAGCCTCCCACACAGAGCTGAGAAAAAACATCTCACAGCAAGTCTGTTCATCTTCATTTATAGTAAATCTGCAGGATCCAAAAACTTGAATACAAGAATACTTGGCCAGGTGATTGGAGGAACCATCTGTCAGTCAACAAGCTAACTGATAACGTGCTAGCAACGTGTGTGCTAGCTTTTTGTCAAGCTTGTAAGAAGACACATACATGTATTAAAAAAGACACTTTATAAATCCCAAAAAAATGGTTAGTGAATGAGAAAATGTTTCACTTCTTTCCACCATCAGCCGTCCTCACACTCAGAACTTCCTCATAGGACACTGATTGGCTGATTGCCACATAGCAAATAGCTTGAAGCATGACGAGATGGATTTGTGATTTTCCACTCAGATGAGTTTTCTAAGGGGAATTCTCTCACATAGCTGGCATGAAAGTAATTTTTATGAGACTCAATACAAAATCATTTTGCATTTGCTCCACAACAAAAATAGGATTTAGAATTCAGAGTAGCAGGGTGGTGAGTTTCACCACACAGATAATGTCAGAAAGGCCTTTCTAACTCACTGAACTGTCACCTCTGTGTGAAGGATAAACCATGTTTTTATAAAGATCATCAAAAAATTCATCCCTGAGCTTGTATGCTATTGCCCAGGGATGCTTTTTTCCCCAGCTTTATGTACCTGTAACCTGCCACTGTAGCCTCCCCAGAGCTGACATCAGTGTCACCAGTCAGCATTTTGAAGGTCGTCGTCTTTCCAGCGCCATTAACTCCCAAGAGACCAAAACACTGACAAAAAACAACAACAAGCCTCTCAATGCAAGGATGCAGAAAACACTTTTAATAAAAAAATGAAATGTACCAGCAGAGATAAAAATAAATATAGTTCAGCATAGTGTCCTGTGGAGAACCATAATGGAGTAATAGATGTCAGTGTAAATGAACTGAGTGACTTTACCTCTCCTGCAGGGACTCCCACACAAATCCGGTCCACAGCTGCCCTCTTCCTGCCCACATACGTCTGTGCAGAGAAGCAAACAGAACTCTGTTTATTTATGGTTTGTCCCACATATTTTATCATCTTTGTTGTTCTGTGAAATTTATTTTGTTTTGGTCTTTCATTTGATTTGGTAAAACTACAGGCATTGGTTGTGTTATTAATATTTACTCTACTCCTGACATTTATGGCACAACACGGTAATATTTCTGTCTTAGAAGTCTCGGTTTACTCTCGCGAAAACAATCCCTTGAGCAAAACTCCCTCTTTCTGGCACAATAAATAGACTTTTTCTACATGCATATATACATTTTCAAACAAGTGTACACCCACCAATAAATTAGCATGTCTGGCATCCTTGACGTCTGCATATAAGCTGTGAATGAATGCTGATGTAACCTGTCTGACTGCAGACAAAGAGTAGATGTTCTTTATTTTGTCCGTATTTGTGTACTTTATGTATATAACTTAAAAATATTTCCCCTTTGTCCTCCATATCCTGGGACATATAATGACATTATTTCACTGGGACTGAATGAAAGATGTAATTTGACTGATTGGATATTATTTTGTAATCACAGCTACTCTCTGTGAGCTTTGGTCTATGTGTCTACATATAGTAATATATTCCACCTTCTTCTTTTCATTTAGCTGATTATAAAAAGGCACAAAAACAAAACAAACATTTCAGAAGCAATGTGGAAGAAGCTTATATCAAACAAACCATTGTAGGACTGAGAACAAAAAGACAGTGATGTTGTATGTCGATGTACCTTAGAGAGGTCTTTGATGTACAGGATGTCTGTATTACTCCCTCCTTCATAAATCCTCTTCCTCTCTGCTGCCACATCATCATCGTCATCTTGTGTTAGAGTGTGTTTGGAGTCTGAAAGCCTTAAAGGTGAAAAAAGTGCAGACATCTAGCTCAGTTCTGACCCTGTGGTCCTAATGTCTGTTGTTCCTGCTCTGACTTCAGGTCTTACCAATGGTCCAAGAAGAAGCGGTACTGAATGAGAAGATTAAGAATAAAATAAACGAAGCCCTCCACCACCATGAAAGCGATGTTTTTTCCCACAAAGTCCCACCGGAAAGGGTCCACAGTGTACTCCTCACCTGTGAGACAGACCCACATAGTGTTTTCAGACTTTGATTTTATCATCTGAAATAACTCATATGTATGTGTTACAGACAGCACTCACCAAACCTGGCATAAACATCAGTAACAGCCTGGTTCATGGCCATGTCGATCAGTCCTCGCCCCAGGCAGAAGTGAGGGAACACCAGCAGGCATTTCTTCAGCCAGTCGTTGAACATAAGCAAAGGCTGCACACACATAAACACACGTTTTAATATCAACACATAAAATATCTGAAAACTAACATCTAATCCAGTCACATCTGATCAAATAAACAGTTTTAAAAATGCCTAAAATCAACATGAAGAAGAAAGTTTCTGATATAACTGATGATGATCAAGGTAAATGAATTTCAAGGGCACACACAAGCTGCACCTCCATCTTTTCTTATTTTAATGACTTCATTGATGTGGCACAGAACACAACAGTAAGAAGTCTAAAGAAAGAAAACATGTTTCTTTTAATTGAAACAGAATTTATTCCAGTGATCCCTGTTTTGTATGGACAAGTCTCTTCAATTACTACAACAACCAAATCCAATACAGACTCTTTATTTCAGACAATAAAAGGTACAGCTCAGTCTCCCTACAGAGGCTCTCTCGTGACTCATCTGCTGTGTGGAGAGGTGCAGCAGTACAGATGTGGAGAGCAGAGAACCATCTGGAAGGGAAGGACCATCTTTTCCGTGGAAGGAGGAAGTCAGCAGTCACACTGAGTGCAACATCTGTGCCATGTCTGCAAACTTCTGTTCTGTCTTCCTACTTTTTGTGTCTCTTCAGACTGACTGTTGTCAGCTGTCATGGTGGCGTTAGAATGTTCAGACATAATCATGTCTCGGTTGTCTCGGACACCCGGTCCAACGGGTACCCTCAGACCGGGTGTGTCCCTCAAATGGACCACTTATTTTTTAAAGTGCTTTTTGCCTACACCTCATTTTAACATGCTGCTCTTGATCTTGTCATCCATTTTGCTTGTATGTATTCATTAAGGCATTCAATGGTTTGTTTAGAATACAGCATTTTCTTAGGAAGAAGCAAACCTCCAGTAAACAACCACATTCCCTCAAATTGGTTGAAAACACCAAATATAATGAATGCATCCTTACCCGGTTGTTTTCAAAGAGCTCCAGGATGAATGTGATGGCGCTGCTGTTGATGCCTATGAACAGGTTGATGCAGGACAGGGACACATATGCAGTACTGGGGATGCTGAATATATAGGACAAGGGATACATCATGGGCGTCACCGACCACCTAACAGAGACAAGAAACGTAGAGTTTTTTGATATTTCACGCTTATTTCACACACATTGGTACTCTTTAAATCTAACACGTTAACAACCTTTTTTGTTGCTACTGGAAACACAAAGTAAACAACGACTCACCCATAGAGCAGCAGCAGTGCTACTAGTGCGGGCAGGTTGGTTGTTGATGTGTAACACTTTTTATCAAACGCCATGAAAATGCCAACCACCATTGCTGTGCTGAGAGAGTAGTTCACCTGTGGGGAACAAACATTCAGATTGAGCAGTGAAAGACTTTTAAAAAACATGATGTGAAAGTGGACACACGTCACTCACCATGTCCCAGAAGAAGTTGGCCACCCAGTAAACCAGAGGACTGACCCCACTCACAAACTGCAGGTGTTTGGCTTTGGTCACGCGCTCCTGAATGAGGTAGAGGACGAAGCTGGCGGGGATGAAGGACATGGCGAAAATAACACAGATCGCCACCACGGCGTCTACAGAAGTGGTCAACCTGAAGGGAGCAGATAAAAGTCAGTCTTTTATTTCCTGCTCTGGGCTAACAAGGATAAACATGTAAAATTTTAGACCGATCTCCAAGCTGCCTTTTATTTCCAAAATCCTAGAAAAAAAGGTTTCCATTCAGTTACTGGCAGCTCTAGAGGAGAACCAGATTTTTGAAAAATTTCAGTCAGGCTTCCGAAAACACCACAGCACTGAATCAGCCTTGCTCTGGGTGACCTGGTTATGGCAGCTGATAGTGGCCTTTGCCTTTGGTTTTTATCTTATCTTTCAAACAAAAGGTTCTGTGTCGCATATAAGAACTACAAATCATCTTCTTCCACAATGAGATATGGTGTACCACAGGGGTCTGTTCTGGGTCCAATCCTATTCTCTCTGTACATGCTGCCCTTAGGGCAAATTATTTTACAACATGGTGTTTCTTTTCACTTTTATGCCAATGACACTCAGCTGTACCTGCCCGTCCAGGACTCTGATGCTGTGGGTTTGAGCACATCATTTGACTGTATCGCTGCTGTTAAGAACTGGATGTCTGACAACTTTTTACAACTGAACTCAGCCAAGACAGATATTTTAATCACTGGATCTACATCAAACCTGTAGCGAGAAATCTGGGAGTAATGTTTGATAACAACCTGAACCTTGAACAGCACGCGACCAAACTTGTACAGTCATGCTTTTATCACCTTAGAAATATTGCTAAGATCAGGCCTTTTATTTCTTCATGGCTGGACTCTTTTTACCTGCCTTAATCAGAAATCACTAGACAGACTGCAGTTAGTCCAGAACTCCGTTTAACTAGAACAAAAAAGTATGATCACATTTCACCAGTTTTAGCGTCCCTGCACTGGTTATCCGTACGTTTTAGGATTGATGGTTAAATCCATCAAGACTGCTCTCAAGGTCATCCTTAAAGATCAGACGGTGTCAGAGACTGTTCTCCGCACAGTCCTCATTGAAGTTGAGGGCATCATAAATGCGAAACCATTAGGTTACCACTCGTCGGATGTGGTGGACCCAGATCCCCTTACTTCGAACATACTGATAATGGGACACCAGACTCATCCTTACCACAAGCTGTGTACGACTCTACCAACCTCCTTGGCACACATCGCTGGAAGGACAGTGAGGTGTTGGCTGACCATTTCCGGTCCACCTTCATCCGGCACTATTTGCCAAGTCTGCAGGAAAGACAGAAGTGGAGAAAGGATGGCAAGGAACTGTCAGTTGGTCAGGTGGTGCTCATTGTCGACCCGCAGCTTCCATGGGCGCTTTGGCCAGTAGGGAAGGTCACTCCACCACAGAGAGACACATACCACCAAAACAGCGAGGGATGACAGTTCAAGGTTGGTACAAAGGAGAGACCCCCATGCTGCCAACAACAGCATATATGGTGAAGACAACAAAAAAGAAGATGACCAGGGAAGGGAAAAAAACTGGACCGAAGCAACAAACTACCTATATGCTGCATGAAGAAAAAACTGCCTGTTGTCCTCTCCTGGATCTGGAATGTCAGCAACAGCAAGCAAGTCATGCATGCAGTTGCTCCTAGATGTTACAGGAACAAGTACATAGTAAAAATGGTTTACTGGGGCTCATAACATACACAGCTAAACAGCTAACAACAGCTTTCACATTACGCAGAGGGAGTGTATTCTTCATCTGAGCCCGGTTCCTTGCTCTCAAAAGTCTAATCATGTCAACAAATACACGTCACACATTTTGCAAAGCGACAAATGTAAATGAGCAACTAATTTACTGGCTTGCCAACTACTGAAATTATGTGCTAGGCTAAATGCTTTAATGTGGAGTGTATAACATGGGCTACAATATAAAATCAATAAACATATGTCCAAAAAAGTCAGAGTTTTTGAATAGTTTTTTTCAGATGAACAAAACTTTTGGCACTGATGTGGCTCCATAGTTCTGTCTACAATGGAAAAGCACAGGGATTTTTTCCTCAAAGGGAAGATGGAGCTTCAGTTGGAATGAAGTTAATACTTGATTAAATGAATTGTGGGATGGAGGAAAGAGGAAAATAAAGGAGGAGATGAAAATGAGGGAGGGTGCTAATTGAAGATTGAT